>CM046383.1:5454418-5571699 GCA_025413485.1 Ficus microcarpa | reverse complement strand
ATGAAGAATGAGAAGGACACGACCAACCAAAAGACCACTGCACTAAGTATTATGATCAAAACAAGGTAGGGGGTTGAGATTTTGTCCTTCTTTTGTGGCTTTGGATTACAGAGCTTGAGTTGCAAGGCATTGTTACTCGAACAAAGACCGGGATTGTTCAAGAAGCTGAAGGCATATGCAGGGTTCTCCAATTCAAGCGGGATAGTCCCGGTGAGGTCATTGGAAGAGAGGTTGAGAAAATTTAGCATTAGAAGACCGAGTCGGGTTGGAATTTGGCCGGAAAATTTGTTCTCCGAGAGGTCTAAATCTGTAAGAGTAGGTAAGTCACCAATCTGTTCTGGAATTTGTCCAGACAGTTGATTTCTACTCAGGTTAAGAGTATTTAAGGCCTTCCATTCTTCTATATGAGATGGAAGATTCCCCATGAGTTGGTTTCGATCGAGAAAAAGGTTTGTCAATTTCGAAAGACGGGTTAATTCTTGAGGAATGGTGCCGGTCAAGAGGTTATTGCTGGCCTTAAACACAGTCAAGTCCCTCAATGAAGATAAACCAATCGGAATGTTACCTGAAAATCTGTTGTCACTGATTTCCAATCTCGAAAGATTCATGGCGAACTTCTCAGGAAGAGTACCCGTGAATGAGTTTCTGTTCATCGTCACGAAACTCAAATTAAAGGATGTCCACATGCCACTAGGAATTTCTCCAGAAAGCATGTTGTCTGAAACCTTGACCATCTGCAATGAGCTGCAATTTCCCAGTGATTCAGGAAGCTCGCCGGTGAAGTTATTCTCATATGCCACCAGTCCAACCAGGTTACCGTTGGAGCACAAGTGTTCAGGCAATTTCCCTGTGAGCTTATTGGAGCTCACCTGAAACTGCCTGAGGTTTGAATACTGGCCGAAATCCGGAGGCAACTCGCCGGAGAGATCGTTATCCCACACCTTGAAATTCACCAAGCCTGGTAATCTGCCAATACCTTCCGGAATACTGCCTGATAATTGATTGGAAAACAGAGCCAAGTCTATCAAACTGGTTAGCTTCGCAAAGTCTTGTGGTATGCTCCCGGTTAAGTTGTTCTCCGAAAGATCAAGAAACTCCAAGCTCGGAGCGGCAACTACTTGCGGAATCTCTCCAGACAATTTGTTCCTATAAATCTCGACCACTCTCAGATTCTTCAACGTGAACAAATCATCTGGGATTTTCCCATGCAAATCATTCTGGGATAAATCCAACCATTCCATCGCTTCCAAGTCTCCGATACTCGGAGGTATCTCCCCAATCAAGTTTGAATTGAAAATCCATAGTGTTGTCAACTTCTTCAACTTGGTAAAATTGGAAGGCAGTCTTGATGGCGCAAGTAGATTGTTATTGGATAACCGCAAAGATTCGAGATTCGACAAGTTACCGATTTCTGGTGGCAAAGAGCCGTTAAAATGGTTGCTTCCCATACTCAGGACCTTCAGCTCCTGCAGCTTCCCAATGGCATGTGGGATAACACCTGAGAAATTGTTGCCTCCGAGGACAAGACTTTGAAGCTGAGCCATCTTGTCTATGTCATGGGGAAGCCTTCCGACGAAGTAGTTATCGGAGAGGTCTAGATATTGAAGCTTTGAACAGTTGAACAGAGCTCTTGGAAACTCTTTGGGGATGTAGTTGTTACCAAGATTAATGGTTGTGAGATTCTTGAGGTCACAGATGAAGTCCGGGACTGGTCCTGTGATGTTGATATCGTAGAGTGACAGCTCGGTGACGGAGCCGTTTGTGCAGTTGATTCCAGGCCAAGAACAATGGGAATTGTTTGATGAAGTCCAGCCACTCATAAAGGGCAGGTTTCCCCAACTCTGCTTTAGCATAAGCAGTAGAGTTTGTTCTTGTTCGTGAAGTGATTGGGAGAAAACTCCATGGCTGAGAAAGATGAGGAACAGGAAGGTGAGAAATGGAGTTGTGAGAGTTTTTTGGTTTGTGTTTGCCATTTGGAAGATTTTTGGGTGTTTGATGGAAATTTTTTTTTTTTTTCCCTCAGTTCTGCCTCATTGGAGATTGGTTTTATGTCTGGTTTTTTTCTGTTACAAAACTGGATGTGGAGGGAAAAAAGCCAATGGTAGAGTCTGATACTTAATGAAGTTTGGAGTATGTGACAATTGGAGAGACGTAAATGGCCCCACTTTTCTTATGGTCAAACAGAAGACTTGGATTGGAGCTTCCATAAAAGCAAATTAGTCAAAAAAAAAAATATATATATATATATATATCTGCAGCTCAGATTCCTCTCTCTCTCTCTCTCTCTCTCTCTCTTTTTTTTCAGAGTTTCAGTTTTAATCTGGCACAAGATCCAAGCCCATTAATTTGCTTAGCATCTGTGCTTATAGTTGCAATTAATTTTGATGTTTAGACTGCAACGATATAAAAGTTACAAATGATTTTTTATTTTTTTATTTTTTGAATTTTGGAATCATTATTATTAGATTTTAAAATTATTAAGGTAATAGAGTGTAAAGATGGATTTGGATCTCAATTCATTTATATGACACGTTAGGTCTGAAAAAATTGTCAGATTATAAATTTATCTTATATTGTTAAGTTATTAGACTATTATGATGATTCATAAAGTAACAGTTGCCCGGATTTGAACATGAAAGACAGAGAGGTGGGACTAACCAGTTTCTAGAAAGGAATGCCACTCCAGAAAATTAGAGCAAAGGGACCTTTGTTGAAGGAAAGACCCAATAAAATGTCGAGAATAATTTTCCAGCACACCCATCATAAGGGAGAGAGCACCAAACGTGACACCAACGACTTGGTGGAAGACTTTGACTAGAGTATGGCCAAACAAAATAATAATAATAGCAATAATTACGTGCAGGTTTTTGTCCATGTGCATCTAACTTTCAAGCTCGTATTGATGAAGGAAGAATATTCAAGTTTTAATATTCTCAAGCACACTTGATCATCAGAAATTAGTGCTCATTAAGATTAGTCTGGTAGAAAATAAGGGGTGTTTTGGTACTAAATAATTTTAACGCTTGTTTTTATCATGTACCGTGTGATAGACAGATCTTGTGACCTATTAATATATATCATATGCTGATTTTTAGTTAAAAATCAATCTAATCTCAACCATGGGATCTAAAAAGAAGGCTCATCCGATCTTAAATATTGTGTCCAGTATATATGAAGAAAACATGTATTAATACCGAATTTCAAATAAGTTACTGAACACTAAGCCTCCGTTTGGTTCCTTAATTTGAGATAAAACTTTTAAGTTGGAGTTTATTTGACTTTTATAATAAGTAGGGTTGAGCTTACACACCAATAGACGTCACCATCTCTTGATAATAAGGATTTTTTTTTAAAAAAAAATTCTTTTATTGAAGAAGGCTCTAACGATAAAGATTGGCATACTTAAAAAACTCTAGATTTCGGGTCTATCTTCGCGTGGTACATAGTTTACATTGTAGGTTTCATTGTTCTGTAGCTTTTTGCGGAGTTTAGACGAGATAAGTTATACATTCCTTCTCTGATTTAGTAGACTTGGAGGGTTTTAATCGTTGTGAAAAAATTCATAGGACTCCTCACATGTCTGCAATGCATCATGACACGTCCCCCGATCTGAAAGTGGTTACAAGCAAGCTAAATGATATCCTAGAGGTAAAATATGTTTCAAGAACTCAGAACAGCAAGAGTCTTTCGATCTTTTTGATTAGTTAGTTTTATATTATTAATTGGGTACTTTTAACTTATTATTTTGTTAGTTTTCAATTTGTTTCTAGGCTCTTTCACTTCGTTTTATTCTCTTTTGTAGGATTTAGGTAAAAAGGTGGGTTTGTTGTTTTTTGGTGCAATTGGAACTAAAATGGTGCATTTGACATACTTTGGTGTGAAGTTTGTGTGTTTTGAAGAGCATGGACACCTATGCATCAATTTTCTGGGCGCCTAGGCGCTTGAATTGAGTTTTTCAGTTCAAAAACCCGAGGTAAATACTTTGAAGCTGAGCCAGTTTGTCTATGTCATCAGGAAGCCTTCCGACGAAGAAGTTATCGGAGAGGTCTCAAAGCGGTAGCTTTGAATAGTTGAACAGAGATCTTGGAAACTCTCCGGGGATGTGGTTGTAACCAAGATTAATGGTTGTGAGATTCTTGAGGTCACAGACGAAGTCCGGGACTGGTCCTGTGATGTTGATATCGTAGAGTGACAGCTCGGTGACGGAGCCGTTTGTGCAGGTGATTCCAGGCCAAGAACAATGGGAATTGTTCGATGAAGTCCGGCCACTCATAAAGGGCAGGTTTCCCCAGCTCGGCTTTAGCTTAAGCAGGAGAGTTTGCTCTTGTTCCTGAAGTGATTGGGAGAAAACTTCATGGCTGAGAAAGATGAGGAACAGGAAGGTGAGAAATGGAGTTGTGAGAGTTTTTTGGTTTGTGTTTGCCATTTGGAAGATTTTTGAGTGTTTGATGGAATTTTTTTTCCCCCTCAGTTCTGCCTCATTGGAGATTGGTTTTACGTATGATTTTTTTTCTGTTACAAAACGGGATGTGGAGGGATAAGACCAACGGCAGACTCTGATACATATTGAAGTTTGGAGTATGTGATAATTGGAGAGACACAAAATGACTCCACTTTTCTTATGGTAAACGGAAGACTTGGATTGGAGCTTGCATAAAAGCAAATCAGTCAATCAAAAATCATCTACAGCTCAGATTTTTTTTTTTTTTTTTTCCTTTTTTGTGAGGAACAGATTTTAGATTCATCAATTTCTTGAGAAAACTGAAACAAAAATTGTCCACACACAGAATTTTCTACGTTTTATATAGAAGTTGACTTCCTTCTTCTTTCTTTTCTTTCTTTTTTTTTTTTTTTTTTTTTTTTTTAGTGCAAGTTTAGTTCTACTCTGGCACAAGATCCAAGCCCATGTTGTGCTGTTATAAACTTACAATTAATTTGCTTAGCATCTTTGCTTATAGTTGCAATTTCGATGTTTAGACGGCAAGAAACAAACAATATAAAAGTTAACAAATGATTTTTTTTTATTATTTTTCTGAATTTTGGAATCATTATTATTAGATTCTAAAATTATTATAGTAATAGAGTGCAAAGATGGATTTGGATCTTAATTCATTTATAGGGCTGACACGTTAAGTCTGAAAAGAATGTTAAATTATAAATTTGTGTTACGTCGTTAAGTTATTAGAATATGACAACTATTAGACTGTTATTAAGTCATTAAGTCATTAGACTATTATGGTGATTGATAAAAGTAATAGTTGTTCAAATTTAAACATGACAAACAGAGGTGGGAACTAACCAGTTTTTAGGAAGGAATGCCATTCTAGAAAATTAGAGCAATGGCACCTTTGTTGAAGGAAAGACCCAATAAAATGTCGAGAATCGTTTTCCAACACACCCATCATCAACAGAGAGAGCACCAAACGTGAAACCGACGACTTGGTGGAAGACTTTGACTAGAAACTTCCCAAACAAAATATAATAATAATAACAATAATTACGTACAGGTTTTTGTCCATGTGCTTGTAACTTTCAAGCTCGTATTGACGTAGGAAGAATATTCAAGTTTTCATATTCTCAAGTACATTTGATCATCAGAAATTAGTGCTCATTAGGATTAGCCTCATGGAAAATAAGGGGTGATTTTGCACCAAATCATTTTAATGCTGTGTTTTTATCATGTACTATGTGATAGAGAGATATTTTGACCAATTAATGTATATCATATACCGATTACAAGTTAAAAATTCGTCTAATCTTATAACGACCCTTCATGAACAGTTACAATTAACTTCTTTTTTTAACATCCATCTCTCATAAAATTACAGAAAATAATAAACTTGAAATAAAAATATTAACTTATCAGAAAATTTCACTTAGATAATTTTAGAAAACTATCAAAGTTCTTTAAAAAAAGAAAACACTTATCAAAATAATTTTAGTAATTAATATAAATTCTTAAAATCATATCACGAAATAATATTTAAGAAAGTGCACATAAATCTTTCAATCAAAATATAATAATAAACAAAACTCCTAAAACTTGATTTGAAAATTAAAGTATTTATCTCATGATCGTTCTTCTCATTTTCCTATCACACATCGTCTCGTTTCCACTATAAGCTCCTTCAGTATTTCATCTTATCATTTCCTTTATCTACAACATAAATTAACTTATATAATCAAAGGCTTAGTAAGACACTTAAATCTCGCAAACGTAAATAAATATTTTTCTTTTATCATTATAAATATCATTTTAAAATTTTTTAACTTTCAAAACCATTATATACTAATCCCGGTATTGTACCATCATTGTAATATCCGATTTTTCAATGTCCTTATTTTCCTTTTAAGGAATTATTTTTACATTATGAAGGTATGCGTGAAAAAGCTCGATTTAGGGCTTTTGTTAGATTTTGTAAACTTTGATGGGTCGAGAAGACTCAAATTTGATTTTTAAGTTTGAAAATGGACCTTTTGAGTCGAAAGAGCAGAAAAAGTACATGATTTTATGAAAGTCAACTGTGACCGAAAAAATCAAAGTTTGACCAAGAAAAGTCAAATGGTTGACCTTATGAGATGATGAAACGCAGTAAGGAAGAGTGCTGAGAAAAATATTTTGTGAATTAGGTAGCAAGAATAGGCCTTAAAAATGTCCCTAGAAAATCAAGCACACCGAGTTAAGATTAAGGGCAAAAAGGACTCGGAAAATTGAGAAAAATTTTTACAGTCCAAAATTCACACAGATAAATTTTTGTACTTTGATACAATATAAAAATACTGTGTATTAGTGAAACACAGTATTAGAAATATCTGTTAGCACAAAAGAAAAGAAAAAATGGATTTTTGGGAGGTAATGGCCAAACAAGGCCCTTGTTTTTAAGGGTGATGACCTCATGTACATGATGTCATTCATCTTGGCTAAGCCTTGCCTTGGAAGGTTCATGAACCTTCTAACTCCACCCCAAGGGCCAGCCACCTCACCTAGCTCGTCATGAAATAGCAAAAATTTTGGGCAAAAAGCATAATTACCCAAAGTTTCCAAAGGTCTATAAATACCCCCCCCCCCTTGGCTATTCATTTTATTGAAAATCTTGGGGAAACTCTTGCAAAATTTCCTCTTGAAAAGTCCGGATCTAGAGGGAGAGGAAGAGAGGAGGAAATCAAAAATTTTCTTGGGGTTTTTGCTCTTTGAGTGCTCGGTTTTGCAAGGGGAAAGCAAGGTAAAAGTTTGCAAAATTTTTTGTGGGTTTTCTAGGGGGTGGCCGAGTGGGTAAGGAAGAGAAAAGGGGGAGAAAATTTGGAGATTTTTGAGGGCTTTTACTCAAGTGGAGTTCGGCTCTTGAGTGGTTCAACCAAGGGAAACCAAAAATTTCTGATACCCATTTTTTTTGAGGTGCAGCCGTGGGTCTTGGGAGCTAGAGGGAGGAAGGGATTTTGACCAAAACCTAACTTTGGTCCAAGGTAACTTCTTGAACCCTAATTCTGCAATTTTGAGTTCAATTTTGAAGTTCATTTGTGGTTCAATATGGTTGTAAGGACATAAGTCCATTTGGAATTTCTTGCCCTAAGTTTGGTTGCTTATGCTTGATTTGTAGATCTAGGGGTGTATGGCTTGATTTCTTGCTTGTTTGTGCTTGATTTGTGCTTATTTGTGATTGATTCTACATGCTAGAAGACTAAGGTTGTATGTCCCCTAGAGTGGCCGAAAATCTGCCCTTAGGCAGCCTTGAAGCATGCTAGCTTAGGGAGCCAATTTGGTGCTTGTATGTGTGTTGTATGCAAAAGTAGAACCAAAGCAACCCTAGGTTTATGATTTTGGATTTGGGTTGCATGGATTCATGGGAACAGTTTATGGAACGTTAGAAACACTGTGTGTTTGGCTCATAGGCTCCCGAAGTGGTCGGTCGAGATAGATTCGTGAAATAGGACGTAAACCGGACGTAATCCCCAAAACTGCCAATTCGGATTCGAATCTGGCCTGTTTCGGAAAAGTGAAAATTTAAGGCCCTTAGAGGCCGAACTGGATAAAACTTGAAACACAAAAGTTTCTCGGAACGATATTTCCTAGGGGGCAACGGCAGACAGAATCTCAAAATGAGGCTCCAACGGCCTCCGTTTTTATTAAAACCCGTAGCTGATTCCCCAGACCCAGTTTTTTAGGGTCAGCCAGTTTCAAACAAAAACTGACGCGAAAATAGGCAGAACTGGGTTTTTCACAAAACACGAAAGTTTTAGCATTTTTTGAGAGCTACAACTTTGTGAAGACAAGTTTTTCAGATTCCAAATGGATTCTTAAACTGGGACTGTTTTATGAAGGGTGCGCAGGGAAATCGAAAATTCCTGCACCTTAATTTTCACAAATGTTTTCTAAAAACTGTAAATTGGTTTTTAACCGTCGTTTTAACTATAAAAACTGTTCCAAAGGCAGTTTTCGACCCTAAATGACTTTTATAAAGGTTTGTTTCAAAGACCGGAATTTTTATAAAGAGTTTAAAGGATTTTAAAGCAAAATTCCTCAAAAGAACAAAAGATAAGAAAAAAAGGAGTTTTTAAGGAAATTTGGAAGTTAAGTGTTTAAGACTTCCAAAAGATAAGGAAATGGAAAATGGTGGATAAGAAAATGGATTTTTTTTTTAGTAAAATGGGTAATCAAACCGATTACGGGCCGTAACCAGGAATAGTACCTGAGTTACTGGGCTTAGCCCCAAAGCCCAGAGTTGACCAAGGGTTGACCAATAGTTGACCAAATATTAGCTTTGGTTGACCCAACAATTGGTGAAAGGTAACTTTAAGGGTTATCCAACGTAACCCTAAAGGATACCAATAGTCTAGTAATAGATCAAGAAAAGTGGGTTAAGGAGATTAACCCAATAAGCCATGATATAAGAGTAAGCCCAAGTTTTTAAGAAAACCAAGCAGTATCTTAAGGGCCTAGCCCAAGAGGTTATCCAACGTAGTCTCATATGGAACAATCAAAGTATGATTGTTCCCAATCAGTAAGATGGCAAATGGTGACCAAGTCAGATGTTAGGTGAAGGGGACATACAACTAGGTTTTAGTAGGCATGTTAGTTAGGGTACCAACATTCCACAACAAGAATTAGAATCTCACCTATGTCCTTACTCAAGCAGGAGCAAACCTGCAGCTGTGCCAGTGGAATAACAGCATCAAGAGGGACATAGCGAAAAAAGTAAGTACAACTCCGCCTGTAGCATAGGCTTTAGTTGATACTTGCCCAAATATGTTAGATGCATGCTAGGAATATATGCTGAGTGTGTTATGATTGCCTTATGGTATGTTAAAATGAAAGCTATGTTATATTGTTATGTACAATATGTTATATGAAATGTTATGCGATATGATTTATGCAAAGAGTGACATCACGATGCATGCTCACTAAAAACAAGATGAGATTAAAGAATAAGAAAGTAAAATGACAAGTAAACTTGCCTGTGTCGTACCACCCGTTCGAGGTCGGGTTGGACTATGGTTTGAGTTGGACTGGGTTGGCCACCCCAACCACTCCATAGTCACGCGCCGGGTACAGACACTTATGTAAGGGCCCTAAGTAAGATAAGTAAGTAAGTAAGAATGAAGACAGTTAAAACGAGCATAACTGGACCATGCATATGTTATGCCATGAAGTGATATGTTATGCAAGTATGTGATATGTTATGATGTATGACGTTATGAGATGTTATGTGATGCTAGGTTAAGTTGTTATGTCGCGGATTAGATAGTTAGGCTTACTGAGCGTTAGCTCATAGTTTGACGTCTATATTGTAGGTAAGCCACCTGACAGCAATGGGTGATGCAAGATGGAAGTACGAGGCAGGGCATACTGTGAAATTGTGGGAACACGATGCCACTACGCATTTCGTTTAATATGTATTTTTGTATGTTAAACATTTTATTCACGATATGCTTATTACGTTTAGACGTATATAAGCTAGTATATAAAAAAAAAAAAAAATTCCGCTGCTTTTCACCAAATAAATAAGTAAGATAAGTAAGTTAAGAAAGTAAGTTAAGTATGTATGGTAAGGTAACGGCCTGTGCTAGGCGGGTCGTTACAATCATTGCATGCTAGTCATGGAAGGAGTGGGCTAGCAAATCCCAAACCAATGGTGACAAAAGTCCGCTCACCGAATAACAACATCATCATCATCATTATCATCATCATCAAGGGTGTACAACGTCATTTTAAAATATAAAAATACATATACATACATAGATATATATATATATATACATTTCATCAAAATATCATCAAAGGAGAAGTATTAATTAAGAATATCATAATATCATATCAACATCAAAACATATATGCTTCTCAAATCTTTGAGTCAGGTTGCAGGTGAGAGTGTACTTACCTAAATGCCTTACTTAACATTTTTAAATTTTTTGTTTCCGATCGTGATGCAGGATTGAAATCTCGAGTGCTTACCTTTAGAACCATTCATGCCATAACAACGCCTAATAAATATAATAAAAAATTCAAAATACCATAATAATTCATTTAATACATCCATCATATTATAACAGCGCCTAATATGCCTATTTCATCATTTAATAACACAAAAATACAAAAATCCAACAATTATACAAAATTACAAAACTTTACAGAAAGTGGCAGCTAGACTTCTGTTTCTTTAAAAATTCAAAAAAATTCGTAAAAGACTCCAAATGATCCGAAACAAATTTTAAAAGAAAGTAGACATCCAGAGCATTCTAATGATACCTAATTCCTTAAAAATGGAGACTGACCCTAAAAAATAATTTCAAAATTTGATTACCAAAATTTATAAAAACCGGCAACCGAACCTCTGTCTCTTTGAAAAATCACAAAAATTTGCACAAGTCTTCAAACAACCTAAAACTAATTTCAAATGAAAATCGACATCCAGAAATTTCCAACAATACCAAATTCAATAAAACGTAATCTATTTGCATCCTTGACAACAGTTTTGAAAACTTATAATAGAATCTGGAAATTTTCGATAAATATTAAATCCGAAAATCTTAGGGAAATCCATCCAAAAATAAAATAAAATAGACACCATTCACATAGATAAACCATATACAAATAATAACTAACCTTAAGACATGCTTCTAAAAAGAAAATCATGAATTCACCAATACAATCTTTTTCAATACACGTTTATGCTCTCCCCCCTCATCTCTATTCAACTAACACCAAGCAACCATCAAGAAATTGCTCAATCACTAATAAAATTCCAAAACACTAAAAAAAGAAAAGAAGAAATCATACCTCGAAAATATTTTATTTTTGGACCAAGAATTGAGAAATTACAATGGATTAAGAGTGGGGATTTGATGCCTAGTCTATGGAGGCTTCACTTTTTTTCCCCCTTTGTTTTGATATCTTATTCCATATGGGACAGGAGATTAAGAGAGAAAATATTCGACAAGAGAGGGAGGAAAAGAATAAGGGTTGAAAAATGATGATTAGACTTTTATGGACTGAAATTAGAATTTGATCGCATATTAATTGATAGAAATAAGATGCCAAGGGCTGTCATGAAGGACTTATTTTGGGTAAATAAGATTGTTAGATAACTAGGAGATTGACTGAAATTCAAGAACTTAAGTTTTTTAGATTTTTTTTTTTTTTCCCTTTCCCTTTCCCTTTTTTCTTCTGATTAACTTCTTTCTTTTTTTTTTTTTTTTTTTTTTAATTCTTCACGTTATCTGATTGATATCCAACACCCCCCCCCCCTCTTTTCTTGTCAATCTTCCACCCATTCCCTTCATATCCTCCTTCGGATTTCTTATTAGACACATATAGTATATAATATTATATATACATTGACTAACCAAATAACTTAATAAATATATATATATATAGACACGTTAATTATATAAAGACTTAACATATAAAATTGTATGTGTATATACGACACATACGCATGACAATAAATATATATATATATCTAGATAAACATATAACACGTAGTGTATTACATATATACATACATATATATATATATAACATAGATATCTATAATTAAATCATCAAACAAATTTATCAAATCATTAAATAATATTCATAAATTTTGGCATGAACTTTGTTATAACATATTGAGTCCCCATTGCGTCATCTGTGAAAATATCTTAATTAACGTCAGAAATAATCAAACGAATCATCGTCACAACTGTTTCATTAATTTCTAACGTCTGGTCAGTAATTTATTGTTAATTAAAAGTTGAAGCATTACAAATCTCTCCCATTACATCTAAAAAAAAAAAAAAAAAAGGCTCATCTGATCTTAAGTATTGTGTCCAATATATATGAAGAAAACACATAATAATACCGAATTCAAAATAAGTTATTGAACACCAAGTCTCCGTTTGGTTCATTGGTTTAAAATAAAACTTTTAAGTTAGAGTTGGTTGACTTTTCAAATAAGCAGTGTTGAGCTTACACACCAATAGACATCATCAACTCTTAATAATAAGGATTTCTTTTAAAAATTCTTTTATTTCAGAAGGCTCTAATGATAAAGGTTGGCATACTTAGATGACTCTAGATTTTGGGCCTATCTTCGCGTGGTGTAGAGTTTGCATTGTAGGTTTCATTGTTCTGTAGCTTTTCGCGGAATTTAGACGAGATAGGTTATACATTCCTTCTCTGATTTAGTAGACTTGGAGGGTTTTAATCGTTGAAAAAATTCATAGGACTCCTCAGATGTCGGTAATGCATCATGACGCGTCTCCCGATCTGAAAATGGTTGCAAGCAAGCTAAAGGATATCCGAGGTAAAATATGTTTCGAGAACTCAGAACAGCTAGAATCTTTCGATCTTTTACAGGGGACTCAAATTAGTTGTTTTATTTTTTTTCCCTCATATGATCACCATTCTGTGTCCATCAGATATCCAACACCTCCCTTAAGATGCAGAAAGTTATTGTGGATTTGTGGAGCTTTGCGACATTGTTGCCACTCCTGGAGCTCGTTTATCTGCCGCTGGGATCTTAGGTATCATCAAGAAATTGGGAAGAGACACAGTAAAGGAAGGGGAGAAGCAGAAATCGGTTGTAGAATTGGACGGCGGGTCGTTCGAGTACTACACGAAGTTCAGCACCTGCACGGAGAGCACCCTAAGGAATTGTTGGGGGAGGAAGTTGCAGGTAACATTTAGATCGAGCACTCTAATGACGGGTCTGGAGTTGGAGCCGCTCTCCTGGCAGCGTCTCACTCCCAGTACTTAGAGGTAGAAGGGTCTTAAAGAATGGTTAAAATCTGAAGCAGACGAGAAAAGCATTGTATTTCAATTTTGTATACTATCTGTTCCCCCCGATTTTATAACTTCCTCCGAAATTATATAGATCTCTCCTCACCTCCCAACTTCGACAGAGATCTTGACTGACAAGCCTTTTTAGCCTTTTTTTTTTTTTTTTTATGGTCTTATGTGAGGACATATTCTGCAATGGATCAAGTATGCAGTCGGAGCGGTTAGCCGGCTTTAAGGTTTTCTCCCTGTTCCAGCCAGTGTTCTGCTTGTTTGTTTAATGTTTTTTCACGATATATTACTCCGATGTATAAGTTCATTTTCTCCTCACTTACTGAATAAATGTAAACTGTTCTTTGAGCAGCCACTTCTTCTTGCGGATTATTGTCCCCGAATTTTGTTTTGTGCAAATAAAACAGGGGGTTTATGGAAAGTTGTTTCTGAATTCTTTTGAAGAACCTGTTGGAATTTTATATTTTCTTAAGGGAGTTGGGAAAATTTAGATATCAGAAAAGGTTTTATATTGTCAATATGTTTTTCTATGTTAGACCTATTTTGTTTGGCCCTCCGTAAACTTCTTTGTTTTAATGGTCCTGGTTCTTGACTCTGAACACCGTGTTTGGAAAGAGGGAAAACAGGAAGGAACCATGTGAAGAAAATATAACCAAAAAAAAAAAAAATGGAATTTATATAAATTTATTTTACTTGTCTTAAATGAATGGATATGACGTATTTGAGGTTAAGATGTATTTGAGGGTAAAATGATTATTTCATACCTTCAATGAATTTTTTTTTTCCCGAAAATTGGAAGGATTCAAAAAATGTGGACGCCATGGATTTTCTATTGCTTTCCTTCCAATTTTTCTCTTTTCCATTCTATAATCTATGCAATTCCCCCTTTTTTTTTTCCTTTGACTTTTCTATTCTAGAATCCTTGCAAAACTTTTTTTCCTATGACTTTTCTATTCTGCCAAACATAGCATTAGAGTGTGGGGTTCTGGTGTGACATTGGTTAGAAGTTAGAACCGTGGAGTTGATCGTTGCTTTGCCCAAAAAGAAAAAAACACACACACAGACACACACATTGCTGATAGTACGCAGTTATGGACTGTTAGATTTTCATTTAGTTTAGTTAAATTTTTCTTATTGATTTTGATGTGATCTAACACTACAAGTTACGCAATACTTGTAGGATATTTTTGTGCTTGACCACGAGATTCTTGTTCTCACTGATTATTCATCCAGCCTGTAGATCCTAGCATATGTGTGAACAGAAGTGCAGGACGAACTTTTATCAAGCTTCCTCTACTAATGCAAACTCTCACTCTGCTCTAGTACAATTTAGTCACAGTTTTCTAACACATTATTTATTAACTTTTCATAAAAAGATAAAAACTGAGATAAAAAAGTACTGTTTACTTCGACTAAAACTTAAATATCAAATAAAGCCTCTAGAATGTGGTGAGCTTCCATTTCGAATCGAGTCCGTGTTTGCTGCGGTAGCATCTGATGATGAAGAATGAGAAGGACACGGCCAACAAAAAGACCGCTGCACTAAGTATTATGATCAAAACAAGGTATGTGGTTGAGATTTTGTCCTTCTTTTGTGGCTTTGGATTGCAGGGCTTGAGTTGCAAGGCATTGTTACTCGAACAAAGACCGGGATTGTTCAAGAAGCTGTCGGCATATGCAGGGTTCTCCAATTCAAGCGGGATAGTCCCGGTGAGGTCATTGGAAGAGAGGTTGAGAAAATTTAGCATTAGAAGACCGAGTCGGGTTGGAATTTGGCCGGAAAATCTGTTCTCCGAGAGGTCTAAATCTGTAAGAGTAGGCAAGTCACCAATCTGTTCTGGAATTTGTCCAGACAGTTGATTTCTACTCAGGTTAAGAGTATTTAAGGCCTTCCATTCTTCTATATGAGATGGAAGATTCCCCATGAGCTGGTTTCGATCGAGATAAAGGTTAGTCAATTTTGAAAGACGGGTTAATTCTTGAGGAATGGTGCCGGTTAAGAGGTTATTGCTGGCCTTAAACACAGTCAAGTCCCTCAATGAAGACAAACCAATCGGAATGTTACCTGAAAATCTGTTGTCACTGATTTCCAATCTCGAAAGATTCATGGCGAACTTCTCAGGAAGAGTACCCGTGAATGAGTTTCTGTTCATCGTCACGAAACTCAAATTAAAGGATGTCCACATGCCACTAGGAATTTCTCCGGAAAGCATGTTGTCTGAAACCTTGACCATCTGCAATGAGCTGCAATTTCCCAGTGATCCAGGAAGCTCGCCGGTGAAGTTATTCTCATGAGCCACCAGTCCAACCAGGTAACCATTGGAGCACAAGTGTTCAGGCAATTTCCCTGTGAGCTTATTGGAGCTCACCTGAAACCGCATGAGGTTTGAATACTGGCCGAAATCCGGAGGCAACTCGCCGGAGAGATCGTTATCCCACACTGTGAAATTCACCAAGCCTGGTAATCTGCCAATACCTTCCGGAATACTGCCTGACAATTGATTGGAAAACAGAGCCAAGTCTGTCAACCTGGTTAGCTTCGCAAAGTCTTGTGGCATGCTCCCGTTTAAGTTGTTCTCCGAAAGATCAAGTATTGCCAAGTTTGGAGCGTCAACCACTTGAGGAATCTCTCCAGACAGTCTGTTCTTATAAAGTAGAAGTTGGCTCAAATTCTTCAGCACGAACAAACCGTCTGGGATTTTCCCGTGCAAGTCATTCTGGGATAAATCCAACCATTCCAACGCTTCCAAGTCTCCGATACTCGGAGGTATCTCCCCCATCAAGTTTGAATTGAAAATCCATAGAGTTTTCAACTTCTTCAACTTGGTATAATTGGAAGGCAGCGTCGACGGCGCAAGTAGAGGGTTAGTGGACAATCGCAAATATTCGAGATTCGACAAGTTACCGATTTGTGGTGGTAAAGAGCCGTTAAAATGGTTGCCACCCATACTCAGGACCTTCAGCTCCTGCAGATTCCCAATGGCAGGTGGGATATCACCTGATAAATTGTTGCCTCCAAGGTAAAGACTTTGAAGCTGAGCCAGTTTGTCTATGTCATCGGGAAGCCTTCCGACGAAGAAGTTATCGGAGAGGTCTAAAAGCAGTAGCTTTGAACAGTTGAACAGAGATCTTGGAAACTCTCCGGGGATGTAGTTGCAACCAAGATTAATGGTTGTGAGATTCTCGAGGTCACAGATGAAGTCCGGGACTGGTCCTGTGATGTTGATATCGTAGAGTGACAGCTCGGTGACGGAGCCGTTTGTGCAGGTGATTCCAGGCCAGGAACAATGGGAATTGTTCGATGAAGTCCACCCACTCATGAAGGGCAGGTTTCCCCAGCTCTGCTTTAGCTTAAGCAGGAGAGTTTGTTCTTGTTCCTGAAGTGATTGGGAGAAAACTCCATGGCTGAGAAAGATGAGGAACAGGAAGGTGAGAAATGGAGTTGTGAGAATTTTTTGGTTTGTGTTTGCCATTTGAAAGATTTTTGGGTGTCTGATGGAAATTTTTTTTTTCGTGTTACAAAACTGGATGTGGAGGGAAAAAAACCAACGGCAGAGTCTGATACTCATTGAAGTTCGGTGTATGTGACAATTGGAGAGACGTAAATGGCCCCACTTTTCTTATGGTCAAACAGAAGACTTGGATTGGAGCTTCCATAAAAGCAAATTAGTCAAAAAAAAAAAAAAAAAGTCATGTACAGCTCAGATTTCTCTCTCTCTCTCTTTTTTTTTTTTTTTTCAGAGTTTCAGTTCTACTCTGGCACAAGATCCAAGCCCATTAATTTGCTTAGCATCTGTGTTTATAGTTGCAATTAATTTCGATGTTTAGACTGCAACAATATAAAAGTTACAAATGATTTTTTAGTTTTTTGAATTTTGGAATCATTATTATTATATTTTAAAATTAATAAGGTAATAAAATGTAAAGATGGGTTTGGATCTCAATTCATTTATATGAAACGTTAGGTTTGAAAAAATTGTCAGATTCTAAATTTGTCTTTTATTGTTAAATTATTAGACTATTATAATGATTCATAAAGTATTAGTTGTCCGCATTTCAACATGAAAGACAGGGAGGTGGGAACTAACCAGTTTCTAGAAAGGAATGCCACTCTAGAAAATTAGAGCAATGGGACCTTTGTTGAAGGAAAGACCCAATAAAATGTCGAGAACCATTTTCCAACACACCCATAGAGACCACCAAACGTGACACCAACGACTTGGTGGAAGACTTTGACTAGAGTATGGCCAAACAAAACAATAATAATAGCAAAATTACGTACAGGTTTTTGTCCTTGTGCGTCGAACTTTCAAGCTCGTATTGATGAAGGAAGAATATTCAAGTTTTAATATCCTCAAGTACACTTGATCATCAGAAATTAGTGCTCATTAAGATTAGTCTTATGGAAAATAAGGTGTTTTTGTACCGAATCATTTTAACGCGTGTTTTTATCATGTACTGTGTGATAGACAGATCTTTTGACCTATTAATATATATAATATGCTGATTTTTAGTTAAAAATCAGCCTAATCGCAACCATCAGATCTAAAAAAACGGCTAATCCGATCTTAAGTATTGTGTCCGGTATATATGAAGAAAACATGTATTAATACCGAATTCCAAATAAGTTATTGAACACTAAGCCTCCATTTGATTCCTTAGTTTGAGATAAAACTTTTAAGTTAGAGTTGGTTTGACTTTACGTCACCAACTCTTGATAATAAGGATTTTTTTTCAAAAAATTCTTTTATTTAAGAAGGCTTTAATGATAAAGGTTGGTGTACTTAGAAAACTCTAGATTTCGGGTCTATCTTCGTGTGGTATATAGTTTACATTGTAGGTTTCATTGTTCTGTAGCTTTTTGCGGAATTTAGACGAGATAGTTTATACATTCCTTCTTTGATTTAGTAGACTTGGAGGGTTTTAATCGTTGTGAAAAAATTCATAGGACTCCTCATATGTCTACAATGCATCATGATGCGTCCCCCGATCTGAAAGTGGTTGCAAGCAAGCTAAAGGATATCCTAGAGGTAAAATATGTTTCAAGGACTCATAACAGCTAGGGTCTTTCGATCTTTTTGATAAGTTAGTCTTATACTAATTAATTGAATACTTTTAACTTGTTATTTTGTTAGTTTTCAATTGTTTCTAGGTTCTTACACTTAGTTTTATTCTCTTTTATAGGATTTAGGTAAAAAGGTGGATACATTGTTTTTGCTATTGGAGCTAAAATGGAACATTTTGCAAACTTTGATGTGAAGTTTGTGTGTTTTGAAGAGCATGGACACCTATGCATCAATTTTCTGGGCGCCTAGACGCTTGAATTGAGTTTTTTAGTACAAAAACCCGAGGTAAAGACTTTGAAGCTGAGCTAGTTCGTCTATGTCATCGGGAAGCCTTCCGACGAAGAAGTTATCGGAGAGGTCTAAAAGCAGTAGCTCTGAACAGTTGAACAGAGATCTTGGAAACTCTCCGGGGATGTAGTTGTAACCAAGATTAATGGTTGTGAGATTCTTGAGGTCACAGATGAAGTCCGGGACTGGTCCTGTGATGTTGATATCGTAGAGTGACAGCTCGGTGACGGAGCCGTTTGTGCAGGTGATTCCAGGTCAAGAACAATGGGAATTGTTTGATGAAGTCCAGCCACTCATGAAGGGCAGGTTTCCCCAGCTCTGCTTTAGCTTGAGCAGGACTGAGCGTTCTTGTTCCTGGAGTGATTGGGAGAGAACTCCATGATTGATATGAAATACGAGGAAGAGAAAGCTTTGGAATTGGATTAGAGATACTTTGATCGTTTTAGTCATTGGGAAGGGGGGAGAGAGGGAGAGAGAGAGAGGGAGAGAGATCAGTCGATCGCAGCAAATAAATGCTTTGTGGAAATTTAGTCCCAGAGTTTCCACTGTGTACATTAGGATGTGATGGTCATTGGTCAACGGAGAATGATTATATTTATTGGGACAAATATGCCGCTATATACAATTTTTCTTACTTATAAGCTGCACAACCCAAATGAAGTTTGATACCACTTTTGCCCTTTAAATGACCCCAAACATCTTATGAACCCAAAAATTCAAAATCAAATTTTATCTTTTTACAAAAATTTTAACTAATTTTTAGAAAATTAATTAACTTAATTTTAAAAATTTTATTCTAAACCGATATATAAAACACATCCTAATTTTTTTTTTAAAATACCAAGTTTGTTATTCCTGACCTTTATATATTACAATTTAAAACAATAGTAAACTAAATTATCTAAAATCAATTTTTAAAACTTAAAAATAAAATAATTGAAATATTACTTTAATTGATAGAATTGTTTTGATCATTTTAAGTTTTTTAGTCAAATCATATTTAAAATAACATTTACGATAGATTGAAAGATGTATCTTGTGTTTGGAACAAAAGTTTGAAATAAAATTTTGAGATTGAAGTTGGTTGATTGTTTAAGAACTAATTATAATTTTTATTGACTTTTCAGAAAAGTAAAAAAATCCAGTCTAAAACTTTAGTTTAGACCTTTATTCCAAAAATACACATAATCTTGATATTTTAAATTAAATATTTTATGGGTATTTTCGTGACTGATTTACAAATACATAGAATGCTTTTGAGTATTTGTATTTTTAAAAAAAATTGATAGTTAGACTAAAGGGTTTAGACTAAATATACATGAGTGTTTTGGGTGTTTTTCTTTTCTTTTCCTTTTTAAAATAAGCAGTCACGTTCTGTCCCGCTTGACATTCTTTAACGAGTTGTTGTTTTCATGAATTCCACCCCTGCAACACTATAAGTTCTCTAAAAATCTTTGCTTTCAAATTTCATAGAGTAAGAAACAAAAAGATAGAGGATAAAATCATTCTTTTTTCTTCATTATTTAGGAGCACTAATTAAGTACTGTTTGGCCGCAAGAAAAATCTACGTGCATATTCTAGACGTAATTTGAAGGTGGCATTTCATTAAAAATTTCCTGAAAAGTACAGTCCATGTCTTGAAAGTGTGAACAGCAGTACTGAGACGCCTTTGTTGAACAAAGACCTGGCTGTCACGGTCACTTGGTCAAGAACTTGCATCGGCTCACAAGTCACACCTCACAAGATAAGTAAACAAGTTTGGAAAGTGATCATGAGCACTAAAATGAGCATGGATTTAGTATGCTCATTGTCTTAATTTACGTTTGATTCATCGATTTGAGATGAAATTATTAAGTTACAATGATTGATTTTTAAAAATTAATTATAAATTTTATTAACTTTTTAGAAAATGACATAAAATGAAATGAAAAATACAGTTGAGTTTGAGTTAAACTAAAACCTCAAATAAAACCTTAGGACTCATTTGGGTCGTAAATGTATTGTAACTCGTCAAAGGCTTAATTACACGTTTTGGTTCTTTTTACGAATTTTCCCTTCTATCTATCACATGCTTTCACTCTCACTTGTTTGATTTAGCTTATTTGAAGGATTAATATTATTGGAGGTGTATACTTTGTAGTATTGTCTTGATTGAGACATTTCTTGTTCATAAGGTGAACAAGTAGACTTGCAAATAGTAAGTATTATCGGATATTTGAATTTGCCAAAATCAAGCTTAGCTTCCAAAAGAAAATTCATTTTCTTTTTCGATGAATGATATGAGAGAAGACAACTGATATGAATTAAATAACGAAGTTTTAAAGATTTTTCTAGAAAAATTACATTGCAAACCCCCTTTTTGACTTTACTTATGTTCTCTTTCTAGGAGGAGTCGGGTATGCAATTTTAGAAATAAATTAATATTGTTGTTCAAAATCTCAGTTAAAACAATGTCATCTGGAGCTCCAAGTGAGACGAGAAAGTTTTTCCACAACTATGGTCTTGAAACAATATTTTTGCCATGATTCGTTTTATCATAATGACAATCCTAATATTTTTCAGGATACTTGTTGAGGGATGGTCGGCATAGCAGAGCACCTCATCCCGACCATCCGATATCATCCCGATATCAATGTTCTGGTTGTGATATCCATGCACGTCTCACTTACTCAGCTGACCAATTAGGTTGGCCGAGTAGACCTATTTCCAAGCAAAATCGGGCCGGTCAGGGGATAACCTTTCTAACCTTCATCTACCTTTACAATCTTTGCATAGCGGATCAATCCGGTTCCCGTAATATGTTGGGTGTCAGGACATGTGCTCCAACCCATTGCGTCTCTCGTAACTGTGGATCTGATTATTCTAGCCAATCGGGTTGCGTATGGATACCACCCATAGCTACAATATGCAAATAAACGTTGAGCATGATCACTTTCGGAGGTACGAACAATCCCTATATGCTTGCTACTCAGAGTCATATACTAACTTAAAACATCAAAGAGTATTAGGAGGACACCGGTGATTCCTTGTTTTGCAGGTCGCTCTAGTATGATAGCAAGTCCAGATACCATGTGCATTAATAGGTGGTCTGTATCCAGATTAAGGCATTTATAGCCCTATCTAATTTAATTTTGCAACATCAAAGTTTAAGCAAAATAAGTTCTCATTTAAATAAACTTTACATTTTCTCATTATGCTTAAAAGCCAACACATCACAAAAACGATAGAATATTAACTAAATATCGCTACTAGCTACAGCCAATCACTCTGTGACCAAATGCCCCTTTTTTTTATTTGTGGGTTGCAAGACCAATTCTACTTTCAAGACAAACTAATTTGTCTTTTTCGATACTTGAAATTGTGAAGAAGCCACATTGTATTTTGAATATCGTTCCTTTTTTTTTTTTTTTTTTTTGCTTTTTTCAGAATTTTAATTGTCCCTCCAAAATGCAAGAAAGATTAAAATCGTTTCCCCCATTCATTGATTTAAATACATAATTATCCTTTGAGTTTTATAACAAAAATTATAGTCGTCGTACCTCCATTTAATAATTAGAATATATTATAATGTTTTTATTCAACAAAATACTATTTCTTACTCTTTTTATAGTACCACCATTGGAAAAGAAAAATATTCCTGACTCTTAACGATCCAACTTTTCAAATCACGTGTAGAACTACTGTTAAGTTGTGCTTTTGACCACGTTGCTGCACATATTGCAGATCAACTGTGAACAAGAGCTACTATTAAATAACAAGGCGAGTTCCCACTCTAATTTGACATAAGTATAAACAGACCATGTCTTGTTTTTACCCTGTTTGAACTTAACAACTTTGTCATGTTGAATTTACCATTACGACATTTTAGCAATATTAAAGGCCGGCAATGTAGACATAGCTGAGAAAATTGTGAAAACAATATCTTAAATAGACACGTTCATGTTTTTTATCATCTTCTAATGCATATTTAGATTGTTGACCTCATGCCCAATTTTATGGACCCTGTCCTCCCTTATTCAACCATTTGCATGGGCCCAAATATATAACAATACATATATACATATCTATATGCCCAAGCCCCCCAGAACGGGCCCAACAGCCACTTCGAGAGTTATCGACTAGAGAAGCTTTTTTCATTTTTTTTTTATTTTTTTTATTTTTTATTTTAAATAATTACATAAAGGTCTATTTTTAAAATTATATTTTGAAATATGTCCATTTTTTAATAATATTATGTATATATCGATTTTTTAATAAATAAATGTCTGTAATATATATTTTGTCCTTTTACTATAATTGACAAAATTTTATTTTTATACATATTCTTATATTTTCCTCTTTTGTTTTTTTATTTTAAGGATAAGTATTTTTTGTTGATAAATGTGAATTACCTTTAATAAACCAAATTAGTTATAAACATCAAAGTAATTACAATAGATATAAAATATTTACTATAAAGATGATGGTTCATACTAAATAATAAATACAACACAAAATATTAACGATGAAAGTTGATGAATATTCATACTTGTCAAATAAAAAACCAAAGAATTCTTTATGAAAAAATCTATTTTTTTTATGTAATCTACTATAAATGAAAGGAATGTCATTTATCTTTTAACCAAATAAATTGAAAAATAACACAATAAATGGAATCAAATTGTTTATGAAAAAAAACTATTATTTAGATAAATTAGTAGAAATTAAATCGAATATATCTTTATGATAAAGACAGATTCATTATAAGAAATATTTTTTAAAGATTTTTTTTCTTTATTTAGCTTTTTCTAATTAATGTGAAATTTGATTTTGAGAAAATATTCTTTTTTTTTTTTTAGTTCATTATGAATATTTACACCTTCTTTACAGTAAATCAAAAAAATTTTTGAAATTTTCTTTTCTATCAATTCCTTTTGCAATTTCATTAAATCAACTTTAGCCTTATATGGTAAACATCTTCGATTCCTTTTTTTTTTTTTTTTGTTTCCCTTTTTGTAATTTCTTTATTTTTAATTATCTATTCTTTATGAAGGGTAAAATTGTCGTTATAATTACTCTTTTAGACGTTTATGTAAATAAAAAGAAAAATGGACATATTTAAAATCAATACTTTCAATTTAAACATCTATGTAAATAATTTTTTTTCTTCCCTTTTTTCTTTTGGATCCAAGATGGGTTGTTTCTTGGATATAGTACATTAATATTGTTGTGATTAATGGATGTTATACTTTATTATATAAATTGCGTTCGAAATTCAAATAGTGGATGTGCAATGTAACTGGACATATATATATATACGTGTGTGTGTGTGTGTATGTGTATTGTAGCCAAGGGAAACAGGAACATGAGGACAGTAAGTGGTTTAGTATTAGATGTTTTAAAGTTATAATGAATCAGATGAGATTTGAAGTACTGCGGTTAGGAGACATGAAATGAGACCCAAATCAAAATAGAGAACAAATCATCAAACCACAAATAGTAAGAACACATTGGTGTCCCCAAAATTTTTTTTTTTCCTTTCCTTTTCTCAATGAAAAGATAAGGAAAAGACCAGAATGGAAACTGCCTTCACATCCTTTATTTGAGCGAAAATTGTTTTTACAAGTGGTAAGTTGTTGGCCAAAAGAAGAAAAAAAAAAAAAAAGCATGCATAAGTATATTTATTAAATATTTCTATATGTACAAATACATCAACAACCATCAACTTTGAAATCGAAAAGGTAATTCTTGCTTTTAAAATCTATATATTGAAGTTTTCGTTTTCTTTTTATTTATTATAATAAAAAAAAAAAAAGGGTAAAAAGTGATAATTAGACTAAATATTTGAGTGTTTTGGGTTTTTTTTCTTTTCTTTTCTTTTTTTAAATAAGCAGTCACGTTAATTATGTCCCCCTTGACATTTGTTTTACTAATTATTGTTTTCAATTCTACCCTACAACATCTATTAACTTCTCTATTTATATGATGATTAATAGTTTGGTAAAAGTCATTGCTTTCGAATTAATTCATTGAGCAAGAAACAAATAGATAGATTATAAAATCATTATTCTTCTTCTTATTTAGGATTTGGGAGTAGTAAAGTAAAATCTACGTGCATATTCTAGACGTATGTGAAGATGGCATTTAATTAAAAATTTCCCGAAAAGAACAGAACATGACTTGAAAGCGTGAACAGCATTAATGAGACGCCTTTGTTGAACAAAGACCTGGCTGTCACGGTCACTTGGTCAAGAACTTACATCCGCTCACAAGTCGCAACTAACAAGACAAGTAAACAAGTATGGAACGTGATTATGACCACTAAAATGCGCCTGGATTTAATATATACGCTCGTTGTCTTAGGATTCGTTTCCGACATATATTCCGTTGCAAAAAAGTCCAAGTCAACGAAATCCAAATTATGCTCTTTTTTCTCTAATTCAAAAACAACTTACTATTTTAGATTCCTTTCCAATTCGGGCTTATATGCTAATTAACCAGACTTTATATATATATATATATACTTATATATATAAAGGACAAATTTCATTTTGCTCTCCAAACATTGGTGCTCTTTTAACTTTGCTTCCTGAATATTGAAAACTGGTAAAAATGCTTCTTAAACTCTAACAGAAGGAACAAATATGATGACGTTTCATAGTTTATGGAGCATATATACCAGTTGTTAAAAGAACACTAAAGTTCAAATAGTAAAAATTAATATATATAGGTGTAGGTATTTGTATTAAAATGATCAAGTGTGATTAGAAACTTTTGTAACATATGTGTTGGTGTAGGTATTTGTATTAAAATGATCAAGTGTGATTAGAAACTTTTGTTAACATATGGTTGAAATTCAGCTATAGAATTTTCTTAACACGTTGTTGAAAATCGACGACACTGGATTAGAATTATATTAACATTTTGGCTAAAATTCTCATTTACATAGACGAATTGTAACTCGTCACAGCTGGCTTACACGTTTTGGATTTCTTATGAATTTTCCTTTCCATCTTTCCCATGCCTTCACTCTCACTTTGCACGTGTTTTTCTTTAGCTCATTTGTAGGATTATTTTCTTTAGCTCATTTCTTTAGCTAATTTCATCAGTTGTATAAACACGAATAAAAATGTATGATACACATGGCTCTGTTCCACACACCCCCACCCCCCCACCCCCCTCTCTTCCTACTAAATAAACAAAGCAGAAAATCTTGGAACAGGAAAATGGAAAAAAAAAAAAAAAAAAAAAAAAAAAAAAACCAACAAAACAAAAAACAAAAAACGGTTAAGAAACAAATGGGGCATTAGTGGGTGAAAAAAAGGAAAAAAAAATTGTAGGATTTTATTTTTTATTTTTATTTATTTTTTGGAAATAATGATGGATAGTTTTTGTAAAAGTTGTGGGTAGAGTAAATTAAGGGGCCGTTTCAATATACTCCATATTTCTGAAAACAATTATATGTCCTTAAGAGTAAATTTATTAATGACTAATTTTGTAATAAATATTATAAAATGGGTTTTGTGAAAAGTAAATTGGGGATATCAATAGACTATATATATATTAAAAAAATTTGTCTTGCTCTTTGTAGGAGGAGTCGGGTACGAAAGTTTAGAAAATATATATATATGTATTGTTGTTCAAAATCTTGGTTAAAACAATGTCATCTGAAGTTCTAAGTGCCACGAGAAAATTTTCCCACCACTTTGGTCTTGAAACAATATTTTTACGATGATCGTCAATATATGATTTGTTTATCATAATGACTGTCGTAATATTCTTCAGAATACTTATTAAAGGTGTGGTCAGCTAAAATTACTCTGTTTCTAAGGGTGCAAATTATCAACTGGTTCTAAAACCTTATAAAGCATATTTATCTAAAAACACAAACCCACGTTTTATAAAATCCAAAAAGAAATGCTCAAAGAACCACAAACAAAAATACACAACTAGAAAGCTTCAACCCTTTTTTTTTTCCGTGAATTTTAGTGAATTTAAACAAAAATGATAGATAATATCAAAAAAAATACAAATTTAAGACTTTGATTGTCAAGGAAAAATAATAATGATTAAATTGTCAAATTCAAAAATTTCGGAGAGCATCGATGAGAAAAAGCCATAAAATAAAGAATCCTCTTTCACATCATCCAATCCTGCCAACTAATAGCTATGAGAAAGTACTTGTTATTACTATAATTTTATTCTTTAATTTCTGGTTTCAAGTTAAACATACAAGTATAGAACTGTTTGCAAATTGCCATATCACACTAAAATTTCGTTGGTGGGGAGAGAATAGCAGCATTGTGTTAAAATTTAAGGTTAATTGGTACGGCTGTAACGGAGCAAGACAGTTAGAACGTCCTTCATGGAAGGCCTCGTGGAAGGCTGAGTACCTGTACAGATTATTCCCAGCTTGAAAACGCTGCTCATTTCTTCCACATTACTCTCTTCCTTTATCTCCTCGTCCAATGCTTCTCCTATGGGCTTCTCTTCTTGTAGGTGACGCCACGCCCACTCGGCAAGCGAAGTGTACTCGTCGCCGTGGTTCGCTTTTCTTCCGGTCACCAACTCTAAGAGGACAACCCCGAAACTATAGACGTCGATCTTCTCGTTCACTCTTGTTGTACGAGCGTACTCTGCAATTTCATGCTTTCAAGAACTTTTTTAGTTTTTTAAGAAGAAAATGCAAAATGACAGTAGTGTGATCAATTTAATTTTAAGATTATCCTCATACACGCACGTCGAAATTTACAGTCACTTTCATTTTACTCCGTCAATTTGAAAAACTCACTTCAAAATGTGAATTTTGAGTCAATCATACTTTTTTTACTAGAATTTTGGTAAAAAAAATACGGAAAAAAAAAAAAGGAAATTAGGATGCGTTTGATTTCAAGGTCCAAACCTAAAATTTTCATTTTTGTTTTTATCTATTTTTAAAAAGTTAATAAAAATTATAACTAGTTTGCACCAAACACATACTTAGTCTCATGAAATGTCTTATCTATAATTCTTATTAACAACAAATAGAAAAAAAATCACATAACAGAGCTCAATCCTCTTTTAATCCATGTGTTTTTAATTGAAATTCTAAGAGGGAGGGGAATTAATTCAAAATTTAAAGGAGTTTTTAAAGTATAGGGGCAAAATAAAACAATATGACACAAATGTCCTCTAGTAGAAAAAGAAAGAATGAAAGAAAGTAGTTGACCTGGAGCAATGTACCCAAATGTCCCAGCTATGGATGACAGTGTGGCAAGTTCTCCTTGCTTGGCTAACATCTTGGCTAGACCGAAATCTGCGATTTTTGGATTGAAATCGGAGTCCAGCAAAATGTTGCTTGACTTGATGTCTCTATGAAGAACTGGTGGCAAGCAATCATGGTGCATATAGCAGAGGCCCCGAGCAGTCCCCACCGCGACTCGTAACCTCTTAGGCCAGTTGAGCACGATTTGATGTGCAGAATCAGGAGCTGAGACAGTAGTTTGCCTGCTTTTGTTGTGCAGCCATCTGTCTAGGCTTTGGTTTTCAAGGTACTCGTAGACGAGGAGTTTTGAACTCTCACTTGAAATACAACATAAGAGTTTCACTATGTTGGCGTGTTGGATTGAGCTCAATATCTTGACTTCCGAAAGGAATTCTTGCTCGAGTCTGTGTTCTACCTTCCTGTTGTTCCATATTCTTTTTACAGCAACAATGTCGCCTTGATCATTAACGGGAATACGATAAACTATTCCCGAACCGCCGCTTCCGATCAAGTTATGATCGTTCAAACCGGGAAGAACGTTTGATTCTGTGAAATTCAACCTCTGGAAGGTGGTGAGCTGCCATTGCAAATCCACTTGTTGTTTCCTTCGGTGACTTCGGGTAATTATGAAGAATACAAAGGACAAAGCCAATAAAAGGACTGCCACACTTGCTGATATGATCAAAGCAAGAAGTTGGGCGGAAGTAAATTTCAGGTCTTGGGATTTGGGTTTGCAGGGCTTTAGTTTTAGGACTCTGTTACTCGTACAAAGACTTGGATTGTTCAAGAAGCTGTTGGAATATGCAGCGTTCCCAAATTCAAGTGGGATTACCCCAGCGAAGTTATTTGAAGAAAGATTTAAATGATCAAACGCTAAATGACCAAGTTGGGATGGAATTTTGCCAGAAAATTTGTTTTCTGAGAGGTCCAAGTATGAAAGAATAGGTAAGATAGCAAGTTTTTCTAAAATTTGTCCAGTGAGTTGGTTCCGACTCAGGTCTAGATTATATAAGGACTTCAATGACTCTACATTTGATGGTAGATCACCTGTGAGTCGGTTCTCCTTGAGAAAAAGTTGAATTAAACGAGGAAGAGTAAATAATTCATGAGGAATGGTTCCTGTCAAGAGGTTATTGCTAGCCCGAAACACCCTCAGATTCTTCAAGGAAGAGACCCCTGTTGGAATCTTACCTGAAAACCTGTTGTTACTGATGTCCAGTTGCCAAAGATTGCTGCCAAACTTCTTGGGAAGGAAACCTGAAAATGAATTATTGTTGAGGTTTAAGGAAACCAAAGACAATAATCTGCCAATACTTTCCGAAATACTTCCTGATAATTGATTGGAAAACAGAGCCAAACCTGTCAAACTGGTTAGCTTCGCAAAGTCTTCTGGTATGCTCCCGGTTAAGTTGTTCTCCGAAAGATCAAGCAACTTCAAGCTCGGAGCGGCAACCACTTGCGGAATCTCTCCAGACAATTTGTTCCTATAAATCTCGACCACGCTCAGATTCTTCAGCGTGAACAAACCATCTGGGATTTTCCCATGCAAATCATTCTGGGATAAATCCAACCATTCCATCGCTTCCAAGTCTTCGATACTCGGAGGTATCTCCCCAATCAAGTTTGAATTGAAAATCCATAGAGTTTTCAACTTCTTCAACTTGGTATAATTGGAAGGCAGCGTTGATGGCGCAAGTAGATTGTTATTGGATAATCGCAAATATTCGAGATTCGACAAGTTACTGATTTCTGGTGGCAAAGAGCCGTTAAAATGGTTGCCTCCCATACTCAGGACCTTCAGCTCCTGCAGATTCCCAATGGCAGGTGGGATATCACCTGATAAATTGTTGCCTCCAAGGTGAAGACTTTGAAGCTGAGCCATCTTGTCTATGTCATCGGGAAGCCTTCCGACGAAGTAGTTATCGGAGAGGTCTAGATATCGAAGCTTTGAACAGTTGAACAGAGCTCTAGGAAACTCTTTGGGGATGTAGTTGTCACCAAGATTAATGGTTGTGAGATTCTTGAGGTCACAGATGAAGTCCGGGACTGGTCCTGTGATGTTGATATCGTAGAGTGACAGCTCGGTGACGGAGCCGTTTGTGCAGTTGATTCCAGGCCAAGAACAATGGGAATTGTTTGATGAAGTCCAGCCACTCATAAAGGGCAGGTTTCCCCAACTCTGCTTTAGCTTAAGCAGGAGAGTTTGTTCTTGTTCCTGGAGTGATTGGGAGAGTACTCGATGGCTGAGAAAGATGAGTAAGAGGAAGGTGAGAAATGGGGTCGAAAGAGTTCTTTGGCTTGTGTTTGCCATTTGATTTTTGGGAGTTTGATGGATTTTTTTTTTTTTTTTTTTTTTTTTTTTGTTGCCTTCTTCAGTTGATCTGCCTCAGATGACTCATTTTGGAGATTGGTTTTATGTCTGGTTTTTATCTGTTACAAAACTGGATGTGGAGGGAAAAACCAACGGCCGAGTCTGAGACTTATTGAAGTTTGGAGTTTGTGACAATTGGAGAGACATAAATCGCTCCACTTTTCTTATGGTCAAACTGAAGACTTGGATTTGCGTTTGCATAAAAGCAAATCAGTCAAACAAAAATCATCTACTGCTCAGATTTTTTTTTTTTTTTTTTCTGAGGATCAGATTTTAGATTCATCAATTTCTTGAGAAAAATAAAACAAAAATTGTTCACACACACAATTTTCTACATTTTAGGTAAAAGTTGACTTTTTTTTTTTTTTGTAAGGTCTGTTTGGTGAATGAATTGGAGTTGAAAACGTATAGTTTGAGTTGAAAATTTTTTTTGACTTTTCAGAAAAGATAAAAACTTTTTCAGAAAAAGACAAAAATTTTTTCAGAAAAATATAAAAACTGATATGAAAAAATACAGTTTAAGTTAAAACCCTAAACAAGGCATTAAAGTATGTTTCACTTTACTCTGGCACAAGATCCAAGCCCATGTGCTATTATAAACTTATGATTATTTTGCTTAGCATCTTTGCTTATAGTTGCAATTTCGATGTTTAGACGGCAAAAAACCAACAATATAAAAGTTACAAATGTTTTTTTTTAATTTTTTTTATTATTATTAGATTTTAAAATTATTATGGTAACAGAGTGCAAAGACGGGTTTGGATCTTAATTCATTTATGTGATTGACACATTAGGTTTGAAAAGAATATTAGATTATAAATTTGTTATGTCATTAAGTTATTAGAACATGATAGCTATTAGACTGCTATTAAATCCTTAAGTTATTAGACTATTATGGTGATCGATAAAGTACTAGTTATCGGGATTTCAACATTACAGACAAAGAGGTGGGAAACAAACCAGTTTCTAGGAAGGAACGCTACTCTCGAAAATTAGAGCAACGAGACCTTTGTTGAAGGAAAGACCACATAAAATATAGAGAGTCATTTTCCACCACGCCCATCATCAACAGATAGAGCACCAAACGTGAAACCAACGACTTGTTGGAAGACTTTGACTAGAATATGCCCAAACAAAATTATAATAACAATAATTACGTACAGGTTTTTGTCCATGTGCTTCTAACTTTCAAGCTCGTATTGACGTGGGAAGAATATTCAAGTTTTAATATTCTCAATTACACTTGATCACCAGAAATTAGTGCTCATTAAGATTAGTCTTATGGAAAATAAGGGGCGATATTGGCTTAATTGCACCAAATCATTTTAACGTATGTTTTTATCACATGTCATGCTATAGAGAGTTTTTTTTTTTTTTTTTTTTTTTTTGGTTTTACCTACTAATATATAATATGCCGGTCACTAGTTAAAAATAGGTCTAATCTCAACTATCAGATCTATGGGAAAAAAAAAACTCATTTGATCTTAAATATTGTGTCTGGTATATATGAAGAAAACACGTACCAATACCAAGTTGAGAATGAGTTATTGAACACCAATAAACTCCCTTTTTTGACTATTATGTAGAGAATGCAGCTCGAATTTTAAAATATTGGATAATTTTGTAAACAAGATTAATATATTAAAAGGTATGCACTTCGGATTAAGATTGATTCAAATTTGACAATTCGTAGCTCATAGGCAATTCCAAGGTGTAATGGGGCTTATTTTCTTGTAAATCTACTCTTTATTCTAGATGATGTGACACCACAACAATCCAACAAAAAAAAAGAAAGGAGAAAAAAAAAAGGCGATTGGGAGAGAACTCCATGATTGATAAGGAATACGAGGAGGAGAGATTTGGAATTGGATTAGAGATATTTTGAGCGTTTCAGTCATTTGGAAAAGGAAAAATTTTAACTAATTTTTAAAAAGTCAACTAGTTTAATCTTAAAAGTTTCATTCTAATATATCAAACACATCCTAAATTTTTTGAAAATAGCTAATTTAATATTATTCCTTACCTTTATTAAATACAATTTAAAATAATAGTAAACTAATTATCTAAAATCAATTTTTAAAGCTTAAAAATTAAATAATTGAAATATTATTTTAATTGATAGAATTGTTTTGATCATTTTAATTTTTTTAGTCAAATCATATTTAAAATAACATTTAAGATAGATTGAAAGATGTATCTTGCGTTTGGAACAAAAGTTTGAAATGAAAATTTAATATTAGAGTTGGTTGACTGTTCAAAAATTAATTACAATTTTTGTTGACTTTTTAAAAAAGTATAAAAATCCAGCCTAAAACTTTAGTTTAGACCTTTGTTCCAAACGCACACATAATCTTGATATTTTATATGATTATTTTATGGGTACTTTGTGACTGATTTTATAAATACATAGAATGTTTTTGAGCATTTGTATTAAAAAAAAATTGATAGTTAGACTAAATATACATGAGTGTTTTGGGTGTTTTTCTTTTTCATTTTCTTTTTAAAATAAGTAGTCACGTTCTGTCCCGCTTGACATTTGTTTTACCAATTGTTGTTTTCATGAATTCCACCCCTGCAACACTAATAAGTTCTTTATTCTTACGTGATGATTATTAATTTACTAAAAATCTTTGCTTTCAAATTTCATTGAGTAGGAAACAATTAGATAGATATAAAATCATACTTCTTTTCATAATTATTTAGGATTCTGGAGCACTAATTAAGTACTGTTTGGCCGCAAGAAAAATCTACGTGCATATTCTAGACGTAATGTGAAGATGGCATTTAATTAAAAATTTCCTGAAGAGAACAGCACATGTCTTGAAAGTGTGAACAGCAGTACTGAGACGCCTTTGTTGAACAAAGACCTGGCTGTCACGGTCGCTTGGTCAAGAAATTGCATCGGCTCACAAGTCACTTCTCAGAGACAATTAAACTAGTTTGGAAAGTGATTATGACCACTGGAATGAGCATGGATTTAGTATACTCGTTGGCTTAACTTACATTTGGTTTGTCGGTTGAAGATGAAATTTTTAAGTTAAAGTGATTGATTTTTAAAAACTAGCTATAAATTTTGTTCATTTTTTAGAAAATGACATAAAATAAAATGAAAAAGTAAAGTTTAGTTTGAATTAAACTAAAATCCCAATTAAAACCTTAGGACTCGTTTGGGTTGTAAATGTATTGTTACTCATCAAAGGCTTAGTTATACGTTTTGGATCTTTTTATGAAATTTCCCTTCCATCTTTCACATGCTTTCACTCTCACTTGCTTTAATTTAGCTTATTTGAATGATAATTATTATTGGAGGAGTATACTTTGTAGTATTGTCTTGATTGAGACATTTCTAGTTTATAAGGTGAACAAGTAGACTTGCAAATTGTAAGTATTATCGGATATTTGAATTTGCCAAACTTAGGCTCAGCTTCGGAAGGAAAATTCAATTTTTTTCGATGAATAATATGAGAGAAGACAACTGATATTAATTAAATAACGAATTTTAAAGATTTTTCTAGAAAAATTACATTGCATACCCCTTTTTGACTTTACTTATGTTCTCTTTGTAGAAGGAGTCGGGTATGCAATTTTAGAAATAAATTAATATTGTTATTCAAAATCTCAATTAAAACAACGTCATCTGGAGCTCTAAGTGAGACGAGAAAGTTTTTCCACAACTTTGGTCTTGAAACAGTATTTTTGCCATGTTCAATATATATGATTCGTTTTATCATAATGACAACCCTAATATTTTTTAGGATAATTGTCGAGAGATGGTCGGCATAGCAGAGCACCTCATCCTGACCATCCGATATCATCCCGATATGAATATTCTGATTGTGACATCCATGCAAGTCTCACTTACTCAGCTGACCGACTAGGTTGACCGAGTAGACCTATTTCCAAGCAGAATCAGGCCGGTCAGGGGACAACCTTTCTAACCTTCATCTACCTTTACAATCTTTGCATAACGGATCAATCCGGTTCCCGTAATATGTTGGGTGTCAGGACATGTGCTCCAATTCATTACGTCTCTCGTAACTGTGGATCTGATTATTCTGGCCAATCGGGTTGCGTATGGATACCACCCATAGCTACAATATGCTAATAAACGTTGAGCATGATCACTTTCGGAGGTACGAACAATTCCTATATGCTTGCTACTCAGAATCATATAGTACCTTAAAACATCAAAGAGTATTAGGAGGACACCGGTGATTCCTTGTTTTGCAGGTCGCTCTAGTATGATAGCAAGTCCAGATACTATGTGCATTAATAGGTGGTCTGTATCCAGATTAAGGCATTTATAGCCCTATCTAATTTAATTTTGCAACATCAAAGTTTAAGCGAAATAAGTTCTCATTAAATAAACATTTTCTCATTATGCTTAAAAGCTACAACACATCACAAAAACGATAGAATATTAACTAAATATCGCTACTAGCTACAGCCAATCACTCTGTGACCAAATTCCCCCTTTTTTATTTGTGGGTTGCAAGACCAATTCTACTTTCAGGACAAACTAATTTGTCTTTTTCGATACTTGAAATTGTGAAGAAGCCACATTGTATTTTGAATATCGTTCCTTTTTTTTTTTTTTTTTTTTGCTTTTTTCAGAATTTTAATTGTCCCCGCATAATGCAAGAAAGATTAAAATCGTTTCCCCCATTCATTGATTTAAATACATAATTATCCTTCGAGTTTTATAACAAAAATTATAGTCGTCGTACCTCCATTTAATAATTAGAGTATATTATAATGTTTTTATTCAACAAAATACTATTTCTTAATCTTTTTATAGTACCACCATTGGAAAAGAAAAATACTCCTGGCTCTTAAAGATCCAACTTTTCAAATCACGTGTAAAACTACTGTCAAGTTGTACTTTTAGCCACGTTGCTGCACATATTGTAGGTCAACTATGAATAAGAGCTATTATTAAATAACAAGGCGAGTTTCCACTCTAATTTGACATTAGTATAAACAGACCATGTCTTGGTTTTACCCTGTTTGAACTTAACAACTTTTTCATGTTGAATTTACCATTATGACACTTTAGCAATATTAAAGGGCAATGCAGACATAGCTGCTAAGAAAATTCTGATAACAGTATCTTAAATAGATATGTTTATGTTTTTTATCATCTCCTAATGCATATTTGGATTGTTGACCCTCATGCCCAATTTTACCGACCCCGTCCACCCTTATTCATCCATTTGTATGGGCCCAAATATATTCCAATACATATATATGCCCATGTCCCCCAGAACGGCGCCCAACCGCCATTTGGAGAGGAATGGACTAAAGAAGTTTTTTTTTTTTTTTTTTTTTTTTTTTTAATTACACAAAAAGTCCATTTTTAAAATTATATTTTGAAATTTATATATTTTTCAATAATATTATGTATATGTCTATTTTTTTAATAAATAAATATTTATAATACATATTTTGCCCTTTTACTATTGTGATGCCCTAGAAATTCATAAGCTTGATTAATGAATTATTATTATCGATTTTTTTTTCATTAATATGATTTTAATGAATTATTTTGATAAATATCAAATTTCAAGATCATGACTGATAATATATGTATCATCGGTGTGATGATGTCGATGATTTAACAATGTTGAGTTTCTCTATTTAAATGAGAAATTTTAAATACATAAAATATGAGATGAACGATATAAGAATTTATACGCAAAAATTAATTATGTCGTATTAGAGGGATAACGATAATTTTTCAGAATGACCCCGATTTTTATTAGTAGATCGATTTAATGATCTTAGTATTTATTTTGATCATATTAATAGTCAAGCTTTGAGAGTATGATTTGGAATTAAAATGTCACATGGTTAGAAAATGAATTATTAGTATTTACTCTTAGGAAATCCAAAGGTGGGAGATTGATCAAGAATTGTGCTTGATTTGAAATCAATGGTGTAGATTTTATGTTAAGGGATCCTAGACAAATCAATGGTCAAACCTTAGATGATAAGTGACCAATGAGAACTTAGGGTAAGGATTGGTGTGATGGAAGATCCAATGGGTGAGAATAAGGATGACAACTTTGGATCAAGGGTGGAAATTGAAAGAAAGAAAAACAAAAAAAAAAAAAAAAGAGAGAGAGAAAGGGAAGCCAAGGGAGATCCGGATTTTTGGTTCAAGAAACAAGAAAGAAATGTGAACAAATGAGAAAAGAAGAAAGTGGTGCATGCATGCAACCACATGTAAGAGAAGGCATGGTCTTTTTTGGCAAGTTGACCCAAGGAAGAGACAAGTGAAAGTGATACATTGTCTCCACCTTGTTGAGCCAAAATTTCACTCCAAATCTCCCCAAAAGTGCCGGCCATTCAGGGGCTGATTCAGCCAAATATTTTTCAAATTTCATCCCTCAAAAGACAGCTCTCTCAAGGTCAAAGTTGGCTAAGCACAAACATCTAACACCCCATTTTCTTTCTCACACAAATCAAACTCAAAAACCCGAGTTTCTCTAACCACCACCAAGCTCTAAACAAAACCAAAAACCACCAACACTACTCTCCATCTCCAACACTCCTCAAGCACCCCCCCCTCCATCCATTTTCAAGCTCTAAGGAACCCCATCACCAAGATCGAAGAAGTGTGAGAGGGTGTTAGAGGACGTTCTACTAGAGGTAACTTAGTGGTATTCTCCGTGTTTTAGTCATTTTTGGAGAATTAAAGCATGATGTTTAGTTATGATCTTAATGTTAGACTTTTCTTACCTAGGAAAAAAGTTTTGAGAAGAACTTGGGAGATTCAGGATCTTAAAGGATCCCCGGAGCATTTCGGTAGGATTTATGAACTTTGTTGAAGGTTGTAGTTGTTGTGGTGATATATCATGCATTAGAAGCTTTGGTATGAAAAATAAATTATATATTAAGATTCTACAGAGGATAAGCTTCATTTTAGGCTTTGGAATCACTTGATTTGCTTTTATATGTTTAAACTTATGTGCCTTTGAAGTTGTGACACAAAAATAGAGAAAAAAAAAATGAACCTCCAAGACACAGACAAGCCACAGGTTATTATACTCCGAACTCTTTAGACTCAAAATTTTGGATTATAAGTTAGAGAACTTAAAACTAGATTCTTTGAGCTTTCCAACAAGGTATCATACGCCTTGAATGGATAAATGTGCAATTTTTGATGAATTTTACAAGTTTAGGCTACAAACCGAAAATCCTTGCTGGAACCCTGTGCTAGCCACAGGTTTTGTAGACTTTGAGTTAGTAAACCATAACATTTTATAAAACTGTTTTTACCATACAAAATATATATTATAAGTTTTCCAATATCATATCTTTTGTCTTATTTGGACTTGTAAGTAAATTGTTATGGATTTTCTAATCTTACTCATGAATCTAGACTTGTGGTATAAATGTGGGACCAACAGTGACAAAACTAAATTTATGGTATGAAATGCTCAAGTACTAAAGGAAATAACTTTACCACTGTAAAGTAGACATTTTAAGCTTCAAAATGAGATATCATGTGTTTAAAACAGATATGTACATGAATTTTAATAAATCCTTAAATATTGTATTGAAATCTGGAAATCCGAGATTTTACCATAAGACACTTAAGAAAACGTCCACATTAATATTTGAAATGCTTGAAATCTGAGAAAACAAATTATAAAAACTGAAACTAGATGTTTCAAGCTTTTCAACAAGTTATCAAGTGTCCAAAATGGAATTATACTCAAATCTAAATAAATCTTACAAGTTAAAATCCTACACCGATAAAATGATTAAACATTAAAATGTGACATAAGGGTAAGTCATAACATATGAATATATTTAGTTATAAAATGAGTTGATTTTAAGTGTATAACCAAATAATGTGAAAAATCCTAATTTCATAAATTAAATCACAAGTTTTAATGGGCTAAAATAAAGTACACTAGAGGGTTATTGAGCCTATCCCATGAGATTACGTTGACCCAACTAAATGAACATAACTAAGGGAATTGGACTAACCCAATAATAAAATAGAGGTATGCCCTTAGGTGACTCCTTATCACCTTAATTAATTAATTAATTAATACATAACCAAATGTAATTTAATAAAGGAATTAATTAATTAATTATAAGAGTTAATATATGATAATCAAGATTATTATGTTAAATAATTACATAATTATAATACATGATTAATTATAAATTAATTAATCATTAATCATTAATAATTGATATAATCATCAAAATAATTAAAGATGATTAACTAGAGATAAATCAAACATTAAACATTAGATTAATTAAATTATCAATTATTAATATTAGAATTAATAATTAATAATTAGTACATGAGATATAATATTTAAATAACATAATTAAATTATTAACAAGATAATAAGTTAATTAAAATTATGTAATTTAATTATAATTACTCAATTAAATAAAGTAATAATTAACTATTACTTAATTAAGTAGTTAATCAATTAATTAATCAATTGATTAATTAATTAATAAAAATAATTACTTAAATTAAATTAATTAAATAAAAATAGAAAATTATTTTAACACTTAATAATTAATAAGAATTAATTATTGAGGTTAATTATGATGTAAGTAAATTAAATTCACTATAGTTTATAAAATAATTGAATAATTGAATAATTGAATAAAGTAATGTACCTATGATTCTATCTAATAATGAGTATTGTTAAATCAGGATAATTTCTCAAATTTGCACAATAGGAGATACAACTCCGGAAGTTTAAGCACATAAGACAAGTAAGTACAAACCTCACCTACAGCATGAAACAAAATGTTTTCTTTGTTGATGCTCTACGTTTGCTATGACTTAACTTGATGATGTGATGAGTATATAAATTATACATATTGTTTTGAATAAGTATTTGATGTGCATAAATTCTCTCGCACTGATATGATTGACATGCCTCACAGATATGTATGCCGTAATGATAGATGTATAGTGACATGTAAACCTAGACATTGTCACAAATAATAAGAATGGGGCTAATGAAATATAGGATTAAGTGTCGTATCAACCTTCAATTAGTGAGAGGATATGATAAGAACGAAAGTTATAAGATATGACCTTGGAGGTTGTTAGAGGGTCGCTCCCCTAACTCCCCATTGGTTACGCGCATATGGGTACGACATAGGGGCCCTTAAGTAGACAAGACATGTATATAATAAAACATAAATGAACACACATGATCACATGCACTTTTGAACATTTTTGATGTTACGTGTGATGATATGACTTTATAAAATGTTTTGTGAGATATTGTTTGTATTTGCTGAACGAAAGCTCATACGTATGTGTGTTCGTGCTGTAAGTAACGCGGGTAAGCAGCCTATTACTTAGATGTTCTTATGGACGGGCGAAGCTATGCGGAGGCGGTGAAGGAAGGGAGTGGGCTACCACCACGAATTTAGTTTCCGCATTTAGATTTCCTAAATTATTTTGTAACGACTATATTTATAGTTATGTTCCAATGTTTTGGCACTACTAAATTAGTATGAGTACTTTATGAAAAAAAGACTTTAGACTTTCTCATTTTAATCAACATGAAGTTATTACTTTTTAAATATTTTCTAAATACGAATTTAAATAAGATAATTATTTATTAGAGGGTTTTAATTTTCTCAGTTAAAAATTTTAGTAATTCTTACCTTTGTAGTATGAATATGATTTAAATAAAAAAAATATGTATTTTTTTAGAACTGAAAATAAATAAGTGTTAAGCCTAAATTAAATTTAGAATAAATAAGTTAGTTAACTGTCTGAAAAATTCAGGTCGTTACAACTATATTTAATATCATTTTATTTTTATCATATTCTTTTATTTTCCTTTTTCTGTTTTTTTTATTTTAATGATAATTATTTTTTGTTGATAAATGTGAATTACCTTTAATAAATCAAATTAGTTATCAATAACAAAGTAATTACAATAAATATAAAATATTTACGGTTCATACTAAGTAATAAACACAACACAAAATATTAACGATAAAGGTTGATGAATATTCGTACTTTTCAAATAAAAAACCAATGAATTTTTTATGAAAAAATCTATTTGTTTTTGTAATCCACTATAAATTAAAGGAGTGTCATTTATGTCTTAACTAAATTAATTAAAAAAATAACAAAATAAATGAAATCAAATTCTTTATGAAAAAAATATTATTTATATAAATTAGTAGAAATAAAATTGAATATATCTTTATGATAAAGACTTATTCATTATACGAAATATTTTTTTTTTGAGATCTTTTTTCTTTATTTAGCTTTTTGTAATTAATGTGAAATCTGATTTTGAGAAATTTTTTTTTTTTTTAGTTCATTATGAATATTTACACCTTGTTTACAATAAATCAAAAATTTTTTTGAAATTTTCTTTTCTATCAATTCCTTTTGCAATTTCATTAAATCAACTTTAAGCCCTATATGGTAAACATCTTCGATTCCTTTTTTTTTTTTTTTTCTCTTGTTTTCCTTTTCATAATTTCTTTATTTGTTAATTATCTATTCTTTATGAAGGGTAAAATTGTCGTTATAATTACTCTTTTAGACGTTTATGTAAATAAAAAGAAAAATGGATATATTTCAAATCAATACTTCCAATTTAAACATCTATGTAAATAACCTCTTTTTCTTCCCTTTTTTCTTTTGGATCCAAGATGGGTTGTTTCTTGGATATAGTACATTAATATTGTTGTGATTAATGGATGTTATACTTTATTATATAAATTGCGTTTGAAATTCAAATAGTGGATATGCAATGTAACTGGAGATATATATATATACATGTCTCTGTGTGTGTGTGTGTGTCTGTGTATTGTAGCTAAGGGAAACAGGAACATGAGGACAGTAAGTGGTTTAGTATTAGATGTTTTAAAGTTATAATGAATCAGATGAGATTTGAAGTGCTGCGGTTAGGAGACATGAAATGAGACCCAAATCAAAATAGAGAACAAATCATCAAACCACAAATAGTAAGAAGACATTGGTGTCCCCAAAAATTTTTTTTTACCACAAATAGTAAGAAGACATTGGTGTCCCCAAAAATTTTTTTTTTCTTTCCTTTTCTCAATGAAAAGATAAGGAAAAGACTAGAATGGAAACTGCCTTCACATCCTTTATTTGAGCGAAAAGTGTTTTTACAAGTGGTAAGTTGTTGGCCAAAACAAGAAGGGGGGAAAAAAGCATGCATAAATATATTTATTAAATATTTCTATATGTACAAATACATCAACAACCATCAACTTTGAAATCGAAGAGGTAATTCTTGGTTTTAAAATCTATATATTGAAGTTTTCGTTTTCTTTTTATTTATTATTTTTTAAGAATGAAGGTTTTTCTTAGTTGTTTTCGTTACATTTCAAAAAAAAAAAAAAAAAAAAGCAAATTTTCTTGGATCTTGTCGTGTGAGTTATACATATAGGTGAATGAAGTTTGTGTGTGTGTGTGTGTGTGTGTTTTTTTTTTTTTTTTTCCTTTCTATTATATCTCTTAATTTTTAGTTTATTTCTATGAAGAAGTTTTCTCATTCCCAACAGTAAGGTCTTTGTTTATGTTAAGAAAAAGAGAAAGAAACATCATATGGAGGTTTCAAGTATATTTAAAAAAATTCTTTACAAAAGATTTGTTTTAAATTAAATGATTAATGTAAAAAGATTTAGGTGAGATATTTATGATATTTATATTTATATTTACTAATTAAGGTAATATACACTATGAAAGAGAAACATACAACAAAAAATTTTACAAAGATAAAGTATCCAACTATCAAATTTTTATTGCGTGGATGTACATAAGCATGATAACGTGGTTTATCCAGTCGACTGAATAATTTCTTTATAAAGTGAGATCAACATCTACATTGGAATCATTTCTGTAATTATTATGTCATTATTGAAGGTTTTTAATAGCGTTTTGTGTATATATTGGTACAACTTTCTAAAATGGCAATAAATGAGATAAGATAAGATCACCAATTATGGACCAATTTATAAAGTAGATAGTGATTTGATGGTCTTGACTAATTGTCCTCTTCTTGTATATTATTTGAACTTTTGAACTTTTGAGTTTTAACAGTGAAGCAGGCCGGGGAATTCTCACTGTTAGTTGAAGGTAAAAGTGAATTTTCTTACTTAAAAAAAAAAAAAGAAAAGGAATTTTCTTTTTGAAAAAGAAACATATAAAATTAAAGGCTCACGTTTGGAACTTTTTGATAATCCAAGTTTGTTACTTAGAAGAAAATCTTCAATAGCATACAAGAAAATGCTCTGTGTAACAGTTTTAATACTGTGGATAAAGTATGGTGTAATTTTAGATGGCTAAAACTTTATCAAGAATGTTATTAAATTCGTATATAGTATTATTTTCTAGTGTATTTTGTTGTAATTTGAGTACATAACAGTCGTGTCCAGTATTGATGTGCGTGTTTTTCTTTTGTATCCTACCATAATATCTTCCTTTAGAGAAAACTAAAACAAATATTACAGTTTGAAAGTAATACTTTTCAAAAACGTTTGGCATGAAAGCTACGTATATATAAAAAGCTAATGCATATAGAGTTGTTCTCTCCATTGTAGTATTGTGCAGATGAAGAAAACTTCTCTCTAGTCCCAACAGGTAGGGATTCAACGTATTAGGTGTGAGGTTTAAAATTAAGAGGTATTTTTTAAATTAATAAATGCCGGAAAAAAGATCCGAATGACATAAATTTAAAGAGTATTGCACCAATATAATACAAGGAATTAACACTATATTAACATGATATAAAATTAAATTAAAGTTAACTAAAATTTGTATGTTCTCAGTCAAGAATGAAAATTTTGTGTCACATTAATCAATAAATAAAAAAATATGATAATTTAGGTAATTATCTCACGAATGTCCATAATAAGAAAACACATCTAGAAAAAAAAAAAAAAAATCAAATGTGGATATTGGACAAAGTCTTTTATTTTATTCTTCCCTTTCTTTTTTACTTTTCAATTTTGAGTTTGATTTTATCGAACATAGTAGCCGTCACAATCCTTTGATAGCAACTCCATCATTAAGTTTGATTTTTGTGTAAAAACTCCAGAAACTGAATTTGTCTTCTTTTTTTTTTTTTTTGTTGGTTTTCAAGGAATTTATAACTTACAATTAAAAAAGATTAAATTAATTTGGAAAGCAATTGATATGCTAGCCAACCAGTTTCGTCATATGTGCGACTTCTTGTCAATTGTAGACATACAGCTTAACGTTCACATATTTGAAAGGTCCCCAGCACTTTTTTTTTTCTTTTTTCTTTTGCTGAAAAGGTCCTAGGCGGCCAGCACATTATATTTTGACAAAAGCACTGAACTTTACTTTATTATTCTGAATCTTCACTTAATATCATTTTTCATTTTATAATCCAAACACACATCAAAAAGAAACGTCTCTGTATATCTGAAACATATAGGCACTGCGAGTGGTTACCCTTCACTAAAAAAAATAAAAAAAAAAAACTCTAAATTGTTGGTGTTACGATATCAAAAAAAAAAAAAAAATATATATATATATATATATATACACACACATAATGAGTTTTTAGTCCAACAATCGTAGCAATTCAACGGATCTAACTTTTTTTTAAACTATAACTACTGATTGATTTATATATAACGTTATGTAACCATTTGGTATATTATATTTTAAAATTTTTATCATAACTAACATATATCAATTAACCGAAAATGTTACATATCAATTGATTGATGTTAGTGTGAAACACAGTATTACACTGCATCGCAAGTTAAGACTTTTTAAGTCTTTAATCTACATAATAATAATAACAATAGTAATAATAACAACAATATATATGTGCCGACTTTCTTATCTAGTACCCTAGTTTTATAAGATAAGAACGGTCAGCCTCTTTGGGGCCGTTGGATCAAAAAATAAAGTGTATTACTGAAAAAAAAGATTTACTAGGATACAAAACTCCGACAATACGGATGCAGATTCTAATTAATTAATTCTACAAAAACAAGAAGAAGTACTAATTAATTATAGCCACCGAAAAAACTTACTCATTGCTTTCCGTTGTCGCACGAAAGTTGATCGGCGCCGGAGATGCGGCAGCGGCAGAGGGGGCAAGATTTGCAAACGGAGAGCCAGGTGGCGATGCAACCGGCGTGGTACACGTGGCCGCACGGCACTCGCTCGGCGGACTCGCCGGAGCGGAAGCTCTCCATGCAGACCGCACAAGAATCAACGTCCACCGTTGATATGGTCACCGTGGGCACGTAGTCGAAAATCAAAGGATCTTGTGACGCTTCTGAGATCGTTAAGATCTGATGATCATATGGGGTGGTGGAAAACTCCTCTGGCAAAGTCAGAACCTCGTCGAGATCGAACTGTTGGTCGATGATCGTCGGAGAAATCGGCGGTCGGAAGTTGGACTCGGAGATTAGAGTAGCCATATTGGAAAAATTGTGTCACAGAAAGATACAGGGGGCTTGGGAAAATGAAACTATTGTCTGTTGGCCTTTGGTTTATTAACACTTGCTAGGTGATGAAAAGTCAAATATTTATGTATAGGAAAAAAAAAATTTTTTGGCCAACTGTTTTTTTATTTTTATTTTATTTTTTAAAAAGAGCAATTTGATGGTTACTTGATTGCATGATTGAGAAATTTAAAAAAAATAAATAAAGAAAAATGAAATTGACTGCTTCAAGTTGCCAATTAATTCAATTTCTAGATGCATCCGGTTTCAAGACAAAATTTAATCCTACATATCCTAGGCCCATACTTGTCTACAGTGTATGCATGTATGTATGTATATGTACATAATAATGCATTCGAGGCTTAATTAGTAGCTACACTCGCATAACTCGTTTTTCACCTACTTTTATTTTTTAAATTTTCCTTGTGGTTGTTCCGTTGGATTAATTGAAACTGAAGTCCTAATTCCCTTTTGAGTCTGAGCATGTGTTTGGTGCAAGGGTTTGAACGGTAGAATTTGAGTTTAAATTGAATTATGCATTTAGTATAGCATTTGAATTGCTAGAGTTAAAAAGTATAAAAACTTAAAATGTGTTCAATCAAAAATATCAATATGTAGCTCATTTCGTTTGTTTGAAATTCTACACAATTGGAGGGCAAAAATTATCTCATTTGAATTTATATATGTAAAGTTACCGGCTTTTAAAGTTTGAGTTAAAATTTGTAATAATAATTGTGTATAATGAAACTGAGGTTGACTTTCTAGAAAAAAAAAAAAAAACAAAAATTAAGTTGTAATTTGTTATTCAAATCATGGTACCAATCACATGCTAGTTAGTAGTTACACTCATATGCATAACTCGTTTTTCACCTTACCTCTTTTTTTTTTTTTTTTTTTTTTTTTTTTTTTTTAATTGTGGTTGTTCCGTTGGATTTATTGAAACTGAAGTCCTAATTCCTTTTTGAGTCTCAGTTAGTAGTTGCAGTGAGTACTCACATGCATAACTCGATTTTCACCTTACATTAAGGGAAAAAAATAAAAAATCATTGTGTTAGCTCCGTTGGATTTATTGAAATTGAAGTCCTAGTTGCTTTTTTTTTTTTTTTTTTAATTCCTAATTCCCTTTTGATTGGACAATCAATCTTTTTTTTTTTTTTTAACATCTTTAGACAACTAATCTCATGGAGCCGTCTACCCATAAACGGCTAATTTGTCTTAAACTTGAGGAGAAAAACTCTATAATTGTTGTTTGATCTAAAAGTTAGCAATTAAATTAGCATTTTTCTGTGGTTGTAGAGGTAAACTAATGATAGTTTCATATACAATTTTATTAAAAAAAAAAAAATACAGAGTCACCATTTCAAATTCAAATAAAAAAAAATGCGGTGCTAAGATGGTACCGTCTCGCAGGTAACAAAAAGATTATAGACTAAAACTTGCAATTAATGTAAAATAAGAATTTTTTTATTTAATTAATTAATGCTTGATTACTTGAGAGTAGAGGCAAAAAATTAACTAAGGAATCCATTGTATTAAATGAGCGATTGTTTGACTTGATATGTTAATTAAGTCAATTAAATTCATCACGGCATAATTTGTGTCGCCCATTAATTGCAATTGCCTTCTATGTTTGTTCATTTATTTATTTTTTGAACTTGAGAACGAGAGATATGAGCTCTTTACTTTGAGGTAGGAGTCAAATGTGGAATTATCGTTAAACTATGTCTGCAAGCACCTTCCATGTTTGTCTATGAAAATCAAATTTAAAGTATGTTTAAAATAAAATAAAAATTAAATAGTTTAGTGTTGGCAAATTTGCTAAAAAAATGGCAATGCGTTCTTAGTTAAATGTAGTAGACTTGGTGGAGTGTTTTATTTAGGCTTTTTTTGGCATATAAGTTTAAACCCAACTAAATTATACTTTTTCATTTTAATTTTTATCTTTTTCTGAAAAATTAATAAAATTTATAATTAATTTTTAAAAAATCAATCAATTTTAACTTAAAAATTTTATTTTCAACTAACTTACTAAATAGGAGGCTCAAGCTTATAATTTGTTTTGACTTTTTTTAAAAAGGTGTATTAAATTGAGGCAGAAAAAGTCGTCTCACGCGCACTTTATGTTAGTGTCTAATCTTATAAGGTAGAGAAACTTGATAAGGACACCTGTGGATCTAGGTATCTTGCTAGTTATGTCATAAAGGACAAAAACCATATCCGTTTTGCAAATTGTGTTTACATAGGAATTAGAAAAAAAATTTGTTTAATTTTAATATCCTAAATAATATCTAACCAAATCATATAATATCCTAAAAGTAATGATTTTTAACTACACTTTTCTATGGCTAATTTACATATATAAGGTTAAAAATAAGGTTGTATTAGGATGTGGTGACCGAAATATTTTTGGATTCTGACAGTATTTAATTAAATTTTCAGGTTTATTTAGCTAAAATATATATGTTTATTAATTAATAAAGTGACATAATGTGAATGACAAGACATTATTTAAGACACTAGAAGTTTTTAGATGATTTAAATCGGTTGAGTGTCATTAATTAAAAAAAAAAAGGTCAATTTTGCCATAAAAAAAATAGAAGTCAATTTAAAAAGCATATTTAAGTGGTAAAATAATTGACCTTCAAGATATAAGACCTTGAAAAATACACTGGCTCTTGGAAGTAATGTTAAGGTGGATAAAAATGGAATATAATTTAGATTGTGATAGGAATATATAGTCAAAGTTGAGGCTTTTAAGTGAGAATTACGAATACATATGCATTGATGATGAATAATTGAGAAAAAAACATTATATAGTCATATATATAATATATATGCATATAAACATAGACATCAAGTGGTTAATGCAAGTGGGGTTTTGGTTGTCCAAGTGGGTTTGCGAGACCACAAAGGGACTTTTGTATATGTACGTCACCATGAAGAAGACGCAAAAAGCCAGGTAGCCAAAGCCTAGTACGTATACCAGCTTTGAACCATTGAATTTATTGGGGTTTTTTTAACAAGGACACAGTTGACTTTATTACAACCGTATTGTCGGAGAAAAACACCCCTCTACCGTTTACTAATGTAGGGATTTTCTTAAATACGAAAAGTACTTGATATTTGAGTATTTTTTTCATAAGTTAGTAAAGTAAAAAATGTTTTAAAAAAAAACCATTAAATTAATATTGAAGTTTTTTCCTAATAAGGCTTAATTAGGCCCAAATCACTTGAAAAGGTGTTTAAATTCAAAAAGTCATATTTTCACCGGCTCCGTTCTATGTGTAGAGTTGAATATACATGTTTTTCACTAACACATCCAAATCTAAGATGAAAATTTACGTGTCAAGCTCTAAAAGTGATGGATGAGTTTTTCTCGCATGATATTGGATGCTAGGCATATATAGACGTAAATTTTTTTTTTTTTTTTTTTGACAGCACTATCTTTTCAAACATTGAAGTTGAAGATTTTATACGATAAAAACTTCTTAAATTTGTACCCAATTTTATGCCTCGAGTAACTAATAGTAATTAGTTTGGAGGAAAATCTCAACCTCAATCACTTTCCGAAATTAAGAAGAAAAGAAAATGAAAATATTTATTACACTTACATACGTAAATTAGTTGGAGATCGCGCTGAAAAAGACAAAAAAAAAAAAAAAATCACGTGGTGAGTGTTGGAAGCGTCATGTGATGCTGTGGGAGGTACGGACAAATAGCATTATACAAACATTCGTTTTTTTGACATGTCGTAATAGATTGGGACGAATACGTACTTTGGTTATTGCTGATATAAAAATCAAATCAAAAATTTGGATGGACTTTGATGTACGAAAAGTATTTGGTATTCCAATTTTTTTTTTTTAAGTTTGAAGGGGTATAGAATTACACATTTTAAATTTAAGTGGCACATCACAAAGATAGTGATTAAATTCAGTGAGAATTTCTATAATTTATCCCCCTTTTTTTTTTTTTGGCCATTAACATTTTTAGACCGGACATTAAGACACACTGTTATTCTTACTATTATTATTTTTTGAACTTGAAGGTAAGGGGATTAGAACTCTTCATTTATGATGGATACAGGTGTGAAATTAACACTAAGTTATGCTTGCTATGATGAAGAATATTATTGTTATTATTATTAAGAAAATTAGACTGGGTGACCTTTTTTTTAATGATTTAATCTAATAGATGACCCAAATTTTTTTATTTAAGAAAATGATCGTTTATCATTTTTCAGATATGGTTAATCAATTATTGATTATGAAATTTGGTAATTTATGTTACAATTAATTCATAATTAACCGTTAGCCAATCATTGATTGACTATTATGTGGTCAATCACTGATTTACCACTTAAGAAAATTGACTAACCATTTTAGAAAAAAGGGCTTTTTAACTAATTTTTAAAAACTTCAGTCATTTATTAAAAAAATTAAAAAAAAAGGTTATATAGTTATAAATCCCTTATTATTATTGGTATGATGATATTATTATTGATAGGACTCCTAAGGCTTATTAGGTTGTATTGTGCAAACTAAACCAAACATCGAAAAGGCAGTACTTTCTACTTTGGAAGCCATATAAAAATAATAACACAACCAGTATGTAATATAACCATCAAGAAATAATAAAAATAAGACCCCACATACAATTTCCTACATATTTACTGCAAATAATTTTTTTATAAAAAAAAAAACGAAAATCAATACCAAAAAAGGAATACTAATTCATTTAACTTCATCAAAATCACGCCTATATATATAGACGATTTAGACCACTCCCTTGAAGTAATTCTAACGCCATCAATCCTCTTGGAATATTTTGCAACGGCAAAGAGGGCAAGAATTGTGACGTACGGACCACTCGGCAATGCAGGCTTGGTGGTAGACATGCCCACAAGGGACTTGCTTGCCGCGCGCGCCCTCCCCCGGTCGGACCCTTCCATGCAAACCGAACAGCCGTCGAGAGCGGCATTATTGGTGACGTCAACAGTCAGCATGCCGATGACCAAATTGTTGGATGCCGGTATCCGACGGCTCGGATCTTGAGGCGGGGTGAGACTCTCGTTCAAATAGAAAGGCATGTCGTCAATGGGACAGTAAAATGGTGAAGACATATGTAGAAGCCATTGAAAGAGATAATTAGATTGGAGGAATATACTATTGCGGTCCACAAATAAATATCTTATGTTAACATATACCAAAGAGTCAATAATATTCTCGTTCCTTTTGACATGTCAACCCATTGTTTTTTTTACTTCTCTTTTTTGCTTTTATCATTTTTCTTTCTTTTATCTTGTTCTTTTTCTTCTTTCATTTATTTTCTTTTATGCTTTTATCCTTTTTTCTTTATTTCTATAATCCTTTTGGTTTCTCATTGTATACACATATATACATAATCCTCTTCATATCTATTCAATAATTTATATCTTTAATTAATTTCATTGAATCTAAATTTTTTTAAAAATTTTGTTAAGACGTTTTGATTTTTGTTATTAAAGTTTTGTACGGAGTTTCGAATTTTTTTTTTCCCCTATTTTATCGTTATATTTTCGTTTATAAAGTGCAATTTGTCGAGGTTCCTTGTAAGAGGGTATATACGTGGCCCCCTCTTTTGACCATGTTATGCTTTATGGTTTAAGCAAAAGGCGTGCGGAGGCCTTTTGATGATTTGTTTTAGTTTTAGTTTTAGTTTTTTTTTTTTATAATTTAAAAATTGTTATCGGTGGCTCTTATTACATAAGATTGCTTTTTCACATTTTTTGTATATGATCAGCAATTCAGCATTATGCATGCCTCGGGGTCAGGTGGGCAGCTTATGTAGATGGATGTTTTATTCATACTTCTTCGTAGGATTCTTAGGTAATAATTTTTTATCTGATCAAAATTATATTAAAATTAAAAAAATATATAGAATTGATAGTTTCTGATTATATATAACAATTTAAAAATGGTTGCCCTTATACCTGTAGAGACTTTTATTTCATATATCCTAAGTATCATATTATTTTTTTCGTCTGGGAATGAACGAAGAAGGAAAACAACTAATTAATGAAAATCCTAGTTTAAGATCCTTATTGGTACCACAGTAAGATGTCTTTTTATTATGCTTCCAAGGTGTGTTCACGTTTGGTATTTAACAGTAATATCCCGAATTGAAAATCCTACTTTGATCAATGGATTGTATGGGGTTGGGTTTATAAAAATTTAAGTGAATTGAGTCTAATCTTTGAAATAAAATTAAATCACATCATTTTTCATTTTATTAGTGAGCCACAAAATCTCTATAGACAACAGAAATAGAAGCAATATGACATTAATGATCTCTTTTTTTATCAGAAAAAAATACAACTAAATATTTCAAATCTTTTTTAATTTTTTTGCTAAAAAAACCAATATGGGATCAAACTCAAGCCATAGATGTATATATATAGTACATACATACATACAAACATACATACATACATACATATATACATATATATCTATATATAGTATTGTTGCCGGTATGGGATATATATAGGGGAGTCATAGACAGTTTTAATGTAACTCGTCATGCAATTGTCGTAATCCATCTTTTTTTAGGGGATTTGTCATTTGTCAAGCCGATTAAACGTGAGATTGAAAATTATTTATTTTAATTTGATAAAAAATTAAAAAACGCCAACATATTTATAAAAAATAAAAAAACTGTTGCTGAAGTTAACTAATGATCATCAAATGCAGAGAAGATGGATAACCAAAAAAAAAAAAAAAAAAAAAAAAAAAAGGAAAAGGGAAAGGGTAAAGAACAGAGAGCAAGACCAAACAGTTCTTTTAGTACAATCATCACTAAAAAATAATAATTACAAAAAACAAGAGAAGTGGTCAAATTTATCAAATTCTATGCAGACATCATCATTAGTTGTCTTGGAAGATTTTGCAGCGGCAAAGAGGGCAAGAATTGTGACGTACGGACCACTCGGCAATGCAGGCTTGGTGGTAGACATGCCCACAAGGGACTTGCTTACCGCCTTCGCCAGGTCGGAATCCTTCCATGCAGACCGAGCACGCGTCGACGGCTGCATTAACGACGACAGTGGGCATGTCGACGACCAAACTCATGTTCGACACCGCCGAGGTCGGACGGCTAGGAAAATCTTGCGGCAGAGTGAGAGCCTCGTCCAAGTCAAAGCACGTCTCAATAGGACAGTTTGATGTTGAAGATGTAGCAGCCATATAACTATAAAGAGAGACAGAGAATTCTATTGATTTTGGAGTTTTGGTAATTTTATGGAGAAATCCAAATAATCTCAAAACTTGTTTATAGAGATCTGATCAACATGAACAAGGCTAAATCTGCACTTTTGGTTTGGTTCCTCGTACGACGGTGGCCGTCTGTCTTGACCCCTCTGTGTGTGTGTGTGTGTTTATATATAAAGCAAGAAGCCAGGCATAGCTTTTTACTGGTTTTTTTTTTTTCTAAATAACTTTTTGTTGGGCTCTCAAAAATATATATATATATATATATATAACAGTGTTTTCACACAACTTTTCTTTATATTCAGCATTGTGCACGCCCTGGAGGCTGGTGGGAGATTAAACTATTGTTTGAATTAATTTTTGTCTTTTTGATGTCAAAGTAAATTAAATTGAATTGACTTCTTTGAGGCTGTGATAAGGATTTACGTATACGCATTCGCTGTTGGAATTTTCAATTTTCTTGTTGGTCAAAACGAAACAAAAATCTGAAACCAACAAAGTAAATGTTAATTATAAAGTTCATTTTGATTATCTCTTATTTATTATTCTAGAGATGTAAAATATGGAAACATTAGGCTTGGAGTCAATTTTGGGAGTGTCTTATGCAAATTATCATGTTCTGGAGATTTCTTGATTCTCGTCACTTTTATTTGATTCCACTTTTCTTTTTCGTTTTTTTTAAAATAAATTAAAAAGGATCAGTTGATGGTCACATCATACCCAAGTTTTTCAACTTCTACAAATAAGGACACTCCCCTAAATATGACATTAGTCAAGTCCTTATGTCAGTTTCTTTCAATTATCCATTTAATGGACAAATGAGACATGCCTAGTCAAGGTATAACCCCTTGTCACCACATCCATAAGTTATGGTGATTAAAAACCCACTTTTGTCTCTTTAAATGCTGCATTGGTCCATCATCTGGTCTATCAATAATGGACTTCAGTTGAGGACTTTGGTCTATTAGTGATAGATTGTGATAAAAAAAATAACAATAATAATAAAGAAAGTTTAAGGAAAATAAAAATTAAATTACAAAAAAAAAAAAAAATCTCTAATCCCCAATTTCTCACTACACAGACAGACTTCCATTTATAGCTAAAACCAAAAAAAAAAAAAAAAAATCCGATCATCACGTCGAGATTCATGTTGACCTCGTTGTCATTGCGGAGGTTCGGGGGTTGAGCGGCGACGACATGGAAGTGGAGATCCGACGAGGGATTGCTTGGGGGAAGGAGAAACAATGTGCTATTTACTAATTTCTCCCATAGAAAATACTCAGGCCCAATGTTTAAACAATGTGCTACGCACAGGGAAATATTCTTGTTAGTTAAAACAATAATTCTAATTTAAAACTTTTTGAGTAGTATTAAAAACACCAATTTTAATCTCGTACCAATTTATATGATAATGAGTTATTATCTTTTTATCACTGGATACAAATCTCTTATAATTAGTATGCATGATAATGTTTTAAATACCTATCAATTAAAGAATGACAACTCGTCAACTTTTTTTTTTTTTTAATAAGATTGTTGGGTTTTCAAGAGTATTAACCAATGTGCTGCAGCGGAACTCATCTACCATATTAATTGGTTAAATAATTGATATTAGATTTTATGTCCATAAAATTATTCAAACTTTTTAACTTCCAGATAATAGGTTTTTGGGATTTTCTAAGCTTAAACTTTATATTGAATCAAGGTGCGTAATTAAAAAAATTAATCTGAAGAAACCTTGATTTAATATATTCAATAATTTAATTTTAAATAAACATTTGATATTCAAAATCCGGTTATTACATAAGTTGGCTGTTTAGTAGCTCGTCAAATTCCTACTACTGAAGTAATGAACCTTTTGCTATTTACTTCTTTATTCAAAACAAAACAACACAAAATTACACGGCATGAAACACATGTGGAATTGAAAATTAATAAATTGTTAGGAATACTTTAAGAGTATCATAATTACTATTGTAATATAGTTGCAAATATTATAACCTAACAATAATTCCATACCTAATTTTATTATAAGGTACATAATTTGAATCTCTTATTCTTAAATTTTTTAAAAAAATTACTATTATAGTTTTTTTTTTTTTGTTTCAAGTGTTATGCTATATAATTTCATAGCAACTAATACACTGATATGATTTTTTTGTTATTTTAAAATATTTTAGATTTTTTTTGGGCTATATTTCAATTCCAACTTTAAACTATACTCCCAAAAATCTTCGTTCATGGCCCAAGTGAGCATATTGGACTCTCCAACAGGCTCCAATATCCTTGTACATTCATTTGCAAAAGGCGTGCGACAGTACATAATCAGATACGTGCTTCTTAAGTGACAATCTTACAAATCGCCCAAGAATTAACCGTCAACTAACGGTCGTCGCTTCCGAAACCTCCACCGTGACAATTGCTCGGAGCGGAGCGGAGCGGAGCGTTTGCCAAAGCGCAGCCCTAGTTGAAAAATCCTATCTACCTTTTTTTTTTTTTTTAATTCTTTGCAAATAATTTAAGATAAACTTAAGCTAAGAATGGTATTTTTATTTTATCAACAAATACTATTATTTTAAGGATTAATTTTACAAATTTTCTTTAAATTATGTATCTTATTTTATTTTACTCACTGAATTATCAAAATCATTCATTATGTAGTTTTAATTACATAAAATATTCAATTTATCATTTTCGTCTACTTCTACTTATATATTTAACAAAAATACAAACGGATATACCGTTAAAGACAGACAAAGATGTTTTAAAATTTAATTTATAAAAAAAGCAATTACTTTTATAAAATTAAAGTGCTTTCTCTCCCCTCCCCGCCCCCCCCCCCCCCTTCCCGTTCCTCACTCTCTCTCTCTCTCCCTCCCTCTCTCCCCCCATGAATCTCTTAACTTTTCATAATTCCTTAATTGCAATTTCCTAAGCTTGTTGTAGCTCCTCCATAGCCAACCCAGGCCCCAATCTCCCACACAATCCCAACATTTAAAGGCTCTCTAAGCTCAATTTGGATTGAACATAATCTTCGTCTTCGGAAGAAAAAAAAAAAAAGAATACCCATAATCGGTGGGAGGAGGCGAGAGAGACGAGAGGAAAGGGTAGTGAGCGAGGGGAGAGAGAGAGAGAGAGAGAGAGAGAGGATCTCTCTAAAATTCTCTCTATTTCTCTTCGTGTATGTCTTTCTCTCAATAATTATTGTTCTTTTTCTTTCCTTATCTTCATGAACTCTCTGATCATTTCCAGAGAACGAGAGTCCATCTTCAAAAACAAGAGAGAGAACGAGAATCCATTTTCAAATAAATTAAAAATAAAAATAAAAAACAGATAAAAGAGAGGGAGAAAAAAAATATATCACAGAAGTTTTGTTTTAGGGTGTTTGGTCATTGGTGTATGAGTTTGAGTTAAGATTTTTAAGTTTCAATAATAACTTTTGTTGACTTTTTCAGAAAAGGCAAAAAACTGTTTTAGAAAAAGATAAAAATTTAGTTTAAATTCATGAGTTTAAAATAAAGTGCCAAACTCTCCCAAATTGTTTTGTTTTTTTTTTTTTAATATTATAAATTGTTATTTATTTTTATAATCCAGATTTATGTCTAAAAACATATATGTTTAAATTTTAATGACATGTCACGCCAGCATTTCCGTTAAATATATAACGAAAGTGGATGGAAAGGATGAATTGAATAACTTTGTATATTACTGGACACAATAAATGATTTTGATAATTTAGAAGACAAAATGAAATAGGGTATATAGTTCAGGGGCATTCATAAAATTAATCCATATTTTTACTACTTACTTACCTATTAGATGGTTTTCTCTTTGATTTAAAATGGTTTTGCGTCGCATGCTATAAATTTAAAACGTAAACTCTAATATGTCAGACTGTTAAAAATTAATCTAACAGTTAAAAGAAAGAAAGAAGTGAATAGCAGTTTTCATGATAAATAATTAAAACAATAGTAGGGTTTTAGATTTTCATAAAATTTAAATTTTAAAAACCTATAATTTTTTCATTTTATATTAAAATGAAATGATTCTTATGCTTAAATATCCACAATGACTACAAGAACAAGGTAAGATTCTAGATTGCATATTTTCTCTAAACACATTTTAAATTTTTATGCTACTTCTTGTACCGCATTCATTTTTAATTTACACTCTAACCAAATACACATTCCCAACCTACAAAACTTCGACTCCGATTTTGACAATTATTTCAAATGGGCCTGCATAAAAATTGACAGAGTTAAGTTGAGTTGGGAAGTGAATACGTTAAACTCTTTGCTTTGCTCTAATTTCTTAATTAAAACCAAACTTTTGATAGATCTACCACAGACAATAAAACTCTAGAAAAGAAAAAAAAAAAATATATATATATATATATATATGTTAAGAATTTCAACCGTTGACAAATCAAGCTTCTTGCTGACCTGTTTATTTTGATTTTTTAAAAAAATGATGGTAGTTCTAGTTCCATCCAAAAAGCCAGACCCTTTTGGTTTCTACTCATAGTTTGCTGCCGAACTTCTCTTTATAGAGAATTTTTATGGTAGGCCCCCTTTTCTTTTTTCTTTTTTACCACTTATAGTGTTGTTCTTTTAAGTGTTTGATTAATATTTAAATAGTCTGATTTAGGAAAGAACACACTAATTAACACAGCGTAACACATTTAAAATTTGATATTCAAATAATTTTTATTCACATTTTTTATTAAATTTATACAAGATTATATAGAGAAGAATTACAATCAGAATACCTAAAAAACAAGTCCCAAATCAAGTTAATTGATACTGCACAATCTCTAAAGCAAGCAAGAAAGAAACGCAAAAGGGTAATTACAAGCATAATCAATCAATGTATTTCACAAAATCTCAAACACACATAACTTCTCTCAAGTATAGATCTGAACATTGAAAAACTAATCTAAAGAGTAAAATAACAATTTATAAGGGGTAGTGAAAATAAGAGGACCATAGAAATCTTATCTTGATATGTACTCCCCTGTTGACAGTTCATGGTTTCAAAGAATGTCTACGATCAAAATCAATTTTAAAAAGTATTTAAAATTAATATTAATTTCTGACACCAATAATAGTGCCCTATTGACATATTATTTTTTCTAGTATATGCTTCAATGTTCTTCGAAAAAGTGCTTAATGGATTATGCACTGTAACAGACAATTTTAATCCTCTCTGCAAGGTTTGACCACTGTACATGTATTTACATTTTAATACAAACATCACAGCCATTTGCAAGATCAAAGCAAGCAATATCTTATATTAGATTTCGAACATTATATTCATATCAAATGTCCACACGTGGCGCATAACTTTAGGTGATTTAGAAACAAAACTTCCAAAATTAGCATTAATTAGTTTCCTGCATAATTAAAAATGCAAAAGCATATGGGATAATGAACAATCTTAATCCTTGTGAACTCAATTATTTTAACTTATAAGATTCTGATTTCCCATATCCTTCCAACCCATTAAGAAGGGACTTGGAACTTACCTTAAAATAGAAAATAAAGTAAAAATAAAAATAAAATATTGTTCTAGACCAACCAAGCCAGGTGTCAAGCAACTTTTTCTTTTTCTTTTCTTAAAATTACATTTAGACCCCTCAAGAGAAAGTTTTTTTACTTTTTTTGGTCCTCTGAAATGTTTCTTTTTGCTGCCACTACTGAGATTCCCTTTTGAAATTGGTTGGTGACTCAAGGAAAAGGAGGGTGACATATGCACGTAATCCATTTTCGTAATAGTTTGTTGGTTGAAATATAAATAATTCCCCCAAATTACTCTTTGCTATTTAAGGCTTCAATAATAGTACAATTTATGTTCGTATCTAGATATTTCATGAAAAATATACAACATACTTTATAAAGGATCACTCTAGATATGACTTTTTTTTTTTTTTTTTTCCTTCCAGTTGTCAAGATGCAAACTTGAAATGCTTTTGTAGAACAATAGAGACGTTTTTATAAAACCACTTTTTTTTTTCTTTTTCTTTTTCTTTTCTTTTTTTTTTTTTTTTTTTTTTAAGGAAACTTAATGAGATCAAAGTTGAAAATAGATATTTCCTTCTTTAACTCAACCTCTCTTCCTCGATTAAATGCCGACACATGGAACTTACTTAAAGACTAAAAACAAGGAAGTAAACAAAGAAAAAAAATAATAAAAAAGTAGTACAGCTGGAGTGGTGTGAAAGAAAGGCTAATGTTGAGGTTTGGTCTGTAGACACACTAATTAATCAAGTTTTTACAACTAAAAATAAGGGTTATTTGTTAAATCACTCTTGAACTATTTAGTCAATTCTACATTGGCGCTTTTTTTTTTTTTTTGTTTTGTTTTGAAAATTACAATATAGCTCAAAATTTTATGATGTTTGGTAAATGGTCTCTTGTCCAAAATTCGACTTAAAAAAAAAAAAAAAAAACTCATGTGAGAACGATTTTGAAATCATTATATTTTCTAAGATCATTTAAAACAAAATTATGAAGAAAAAACATTTTTAAAATAAACCCTCACTTTTGGTGACAGAACCCTTACTTCAATAGCAATATTTTAACAGTGGTGATGAACCAAAGAGAGAGTTGGAAAATGAGGGTTCAAAAAAAAATTTTTTTTTTAAAGAAGCTAAAATAAAGAAAAATTCTAAAATCATCCTCATCTGCCACCTTTTCACTTATTTTTTGATAAATTATTAACGGATAAATCAATACAAATTCAAGATAATATGACGTTTTTAGAATTAAAAATCTCAACTTGATATAAGATTAGATGTCCGATTTAAATTCTATTTATGAATAGATCGGCAAAAACTTAAATTAAAAAACTAAGATAAAGATCAATCAATTTTCACTTTGACAATTGCATTTACCAGACAACACACGTAAAAGGGGGGGAAAAAAAAAACGGTTGCCGAGTCTTCACCCATGCGTCGCCTCTCCATTGAGAGCGATCACAACATTATTCTTCTGACAGTGCGATATTTATGCACACTCATAAAAATTAAGGTTAAGATAGTCATTTTCTTCACTAAAGTCCGACCACAATCCAACACTCGTGGAGAATTCCTCTGTCTGATGCGCCGACACGTGTTCGCGTCCAGCTAAGAAGTGGCCCCCACTCAACTCCGTCCTTGATTCAATTGATTACCTGTTTTTCTCCGGAAGGCTATTTGATACGACTCGGCCCCATTAACAACAAATGGGCCCCATTAACTTTGCCAACCAATTGATCTGAGGAACGTGGTGGCAATCTGATCTAGCTTTTTTGTTTAATCAGGAAAGAGAACGACAACTATGCCATGTGGCAGTCAAATAGGCTTCGACTGCCCAGTTCATTTATTAAAAAAAATAAAAGAAGGAAAAAACCAAGCCAGTTCTTACTTTTGCACTTTTCTTTGCAATTTATTTAAAAAGAAAAAAACCGTCAAATTATACCTAAAATATGGGTCCCACGTCCTGCCATTGCGACACCTAGCAGTTACAGAGATGGTCTACCATTGCCTGGGCCCATTAATGAGTCCGCTAGATTCCTAATAGTCGTAGCTCGACACAGAATAATCTTATACCGACCAGTTCACGAGAGCAAATCCGAACAAAGGATTTCAACCAATTAAAATGTAACACGAGTAGGGTGCAGGGAAAGGAAAAATGGATCAAACACAGAGAAGATTTATCCCGTTCATGGAAAGGGCGTGAGAGGGTATTTCGGGGAGAAAAAGCACACCATCGTGGCGGGGAGAGAAGGAAAAAGGACACGTGGCGGTGAAGCGAAAAGTGAAAAGAGTACGACATTGCGATCAATCAATCAACTCAATGCCTCTTCTTTTTTCTTTTCTCTTTCTTCTGAGTCCTCACAATGCGTGTGCCATTCGACTATATATCTCCCCACACGTGTCGCCCTGCAGCTTGTTTCCTCTCTCCTTATTTTATCCCATCGCCAACTCCTTTCTCTCTCCTCTCTCTCCCCGCTCTTTCTCTCTCTTCTCTTCTCTCTCGATGAATGTGAGCTCTGACATGGAAACCTTGGAGGACGAGCAACTCGAGCGAGTCGACTCGGTGGAATTGGCGTCCACGAGTTCGGGCCTTTCGTCGGTGCTCACCGCCGAGGATTCAAGAAGCACCACCAGTTCCTGCGACGTCTCCATGACGAGCAGCAGCTCCGGCGAGATTCCCGTAACTCTGGTGCCAAAGCCACCGGAGTCCTCGGCTTCCGGCGACGCAATCGCGCAGGAGATGATTGCGCCGGTGCCGACGACGACGACGACGACGACGACGGGGACGGAGAGGCAGAAGTGCGTTGGGAGGAGCAACAAGGGAGTCAGCTGGGGGTTCACTTCGGTGATCGGGAGGCGGAGGGAGATGGAGGATGCGGTGGCGGTCGTCCCGGGATTCATGTCGAGGACGTGTGATCACGTCGGCGGTTGTACGGCTCCGGGTTCTAGAACCTCCAGTGAGATCTCGCCCGTCCACTTCTTCGGTGTTTACGACGGTCATGGTGGCTCTCAGGTACCTTCCACTTTTTTATTTATATTTTTTTTATTTTAAAATAACATGACCACAAGGTTTGGTAGTCGACAAAATTAAGCAAAATTAAAATCGTATCCACAAAAAAGGCGGTGGCTTCTTCCATTTTAATAAAAGGAAATAATCTTGAAAATTTATGAATTTAAGGCTTTAATAAATTAAAGATATATTTAAGAATATCTTAAGATACCAAGATGTTTTAAAGATTGAATTAGAAATATGTGTGTAGGAAGAAAATTTTTTAAAAAAATTTTATGATATAAAAATAATATAAAAAGTTAAAAAATATTTAAAAAAATTATGTAAAATAAATCTTATTGGATTGATTTTATTATTATATATATTTTAATATAAAAATTATTTTATTTTGATTTGAATTAAAAATATGAAAAGAAATTTGATATGGAATTAATATATTGAATTATGATTTCGTTTTGATTTATCGATTTGAGTTAAAAATTTTAAATTTTAATATTAATTTTTATTGATTTTTTATAGAAGATAAAAATTAACATGAAAATTTTAGATTTAAATTGATGAATCAAATAAGCACTAAAATAATATTTTATTTTTTTTAGGTAACTTTTCAAACGGACTTTAATCTATTGCTTTCAGTGAAAACTGAATCCAAACGTTAAAGGTAAACGTGATTAAAATGGTAAGTATTTTTTTAAATCTTTTTCTTTTGGGAAAAAAAAAAAAATATTGTGGTGCGAGTCATAATTGTCCGTACGATTAGTGGTCCTGGTTGGAGGTGTTGGAATTTAGTTATTGGCTATTGGCTAGTACGTAAGTGCCTTCTAAGCCGTTGGATTAGCTGAATCTTGACCTCATCCAACGGATGAGCATGAACAGTTTTTACTTTATTTTTTTTCTTTTTAGTATTATGTTTTCCCACGAAGAGTATTTAGCGGATTCCGTTTGTAAACGGACACGTGTGGTTGAAATAGCCACGCAAAATGGGAATTCGGGAAGGAGCTTTGCTAGCGTCACTGGCTTGCATTGCAGTGATCGTCACGGACTAATCATCACCACTGGCCTACGTTGACGGTGGCAATAGTGTTGGGACATGGGACCCACCATGGAATTATATGCGTCACAGCGTGTCCGGGTTGACGGAGCCTCACATACAACCTGAATTTTTGTTTTGTTTTGTTTTGTTTTGTTTTTTTTTTTTTTCGTTTATGATTTTCTTTTCTTGAATATCATTAATAATTGATCAGCTCACAGGAAACACGTACTGATGGTTGAAAATTTCAAGTTCTACTTTTGTTGGAGGGTTGAATCCCCATGCCTTAGAAATATGTCGAGTCTTGTTGATAAAATATATAACTCTCGTATGTCTTTATTTATGTCCTATTTATATCTTTTTAATAATATTATGATATATATTTTTATATAAAAAATGAGGATTCAATTGACAATAATTTTTTTTAATTTTTATTTAAGATGAGGGTAGGGAACAGGGACCACAGCTTCTTTGGGTGCGCCTATTTGTAGGTGATATACAGTGGTGGTGGGTTCCCAATTGGGTCCATTTTGTAAAATTTTCTTGGGAGAAATTGATTGCGACTTCTGCTACTAATAATCGTGTCACCTAGCTTTTTCAATTTTTCATAGTGGTCACCTGGATTCCACCTGGCTCACTAAGAAGGAAAAAAGCATCGTTTTCTTGATTTATTAATTTACTTTTTTTGTTCTTTCTTTTTTTCACTTTTTTTATTGTTATTTTTAGCATCTACATGATATTTAAGTGTACCTATAATTAAATTGTATTTTTTCATTTACTTTTTTTGTTCTTTCTTTTTTTCACTTTCTTTATTGTTATTTTTAGCATCTGCCTGATATTCAAGTTTACTTTCAATTAAACTGTATTTCTTCATTTTAATTTTTTATCTTTTTCTAAAAAGTTAATAAAATTTATAACTAGTTTTTGAAAAATCAATTAATTTCAATTTAAAAATTTCATCTCAAACTAACTTACTAAATAGAGATTTATTTAAAAAAAAAAAAGCAAATGAGAGGTTTTCATTTCACGTGTAATAATGTCCCAAAAGTGGTAGGTAATGTTGTTGTTACGAGTCTAATTGCAATAATGGGATTGACACTATTAGGATACAGCTGTTATGTGTGTAGACCTAGAATGAATTCTCTTATACTTTCGCAAGTAGCTTTGTTGACAAAGTTTATACGAAACAAACTGGAAGTAGGTTTCTTTTCCATTATTAAAAAATGCATACATACATCCATGGCTTTAACTATGGTTGGCGGAGTGGCTCTTTTTTTCTTTTCTTAGAAAGAAATTAATCCGAGATTAGGACACATGTGAAGTAAGATATGAAAAAAAATGGTATTTGACTAATTCATACCATATTGTGTTGTTCTTTAATTGGTAGATATTTAGATAATAATTACATCAATTAATGTTAGAATATTGGATTTATGAACGAAAAGATAACCACTTACTAACACGTGAATTGGTATTTATATTTGGTCAATGATATAACTTGACGCATCATATCTCCCAGATCATTGTGTAACCTTAAGTGAAGTAACAACATAGAATGATGCTGAGAATTTGACTATGGTATTGAACGCAATTATGTAACACATCGGTTTTTTGATTTATAGGTGGCTAAATTCTGTGCTGGGAGGATGCATGAAGTGATAGCAGAAGAGTGGACTCGAGAGAATATTGGCTCTTATGAATGGCAGAGAAGGTGGGAAACCGCATTATCCGTTGGTTTTGAGAGAGCTGACAATGAGGTCGTGACGGAGACTGTTGCACCGGATATGGTTGGATCAACAGCAGTTGTTGTGGTCCTATCTGGTTGCCAGATTATTACATCTAATTGTGGAGATTCCAGGGCAGTTCTTTGTCGAGGGACTCAAACAATCCCGTTGACCGTCGATCAGAAGGTCACATTAGAAACTCTTCTACCATTTTTATAAAATATTAGGTAGATAGATATAAATGCTCAACCATATGTTTGAAAAAAAAAATTAAAGAATTTCTTAGTCAATTGCCTAAAAACGTTTCAACATGCCTTGAAACCATGGAGAGAGACAAACGATTTTGGCAGAGTATTTCCTGTTGCTAAATGGTGAGAGATTCTTTCTTAACGTATCGACATTCTTTTCTGATAAAGTTTAAGAACATGGTTTTGTCGTTGCTGCTTCTACAGCCTGATAGAGAAGATGAGCTCCTGAGAATCGAAGGAGAGGGAGGGAAAGTCATAAAATGGAATGGCGCTAGAGTATTTGGAGTTCTCGCCATGTCCAGAGCTATAGGTTTTCATCTCTATTCTCTATTTCATTTGCATTCTCATCTACATAGCCATCTTCATTACTTCACTCGCATAGATATTTTGGTCAAGTTCTAACTAATATTTATGCTCGTACTAAAAACTACTAGAGAATCCAAATGCTAACATGTTTCCGTTTTCTTCAAGCGTTAATTTTAATTGCCTATCGAGATTAGTGAGTGTTATTTTTTTTGCCTGATGACTTCCTTGAAGTAACCAGAGAATCAAATAACATACGAACTTTTACCGTTGTAAACGTAAATGAGAAAGGCATTGTTCTCTGAATGTTTTTTCATGGACGAGAATGAGGAAACCTAGGAACGCTAAGCCAAATAATGATACTTTTATGAAGCCTCCTGTGCTTCCTTGAGTTGATAGATTTTTCTATAATAGAAAGCTTGTTTAATGTTTGAACTATGTTTTAGTCTAGCTATAAGCCAGCTACTTCCGGTGTCTTTATAATCCCACCGGGGGCGAAAGATGCCTTTAACGAGAATGGAAGAATTAATGATCTGAATAGCTATCTCTGTTGATGTACTGTTATGAAACCTGGCCATCAAGTTTATCGCAAACCTTGTTGATGTTTCACTATAATTCATCAAGCTAATTAGTTCATCATGTGTTTGTGCTATAAATCATGAATCACTCATGATTGTTTTAATTTCAGAGACTATTTGCTGGAGGAGATGATCTTCATTATCTTGGTAGTTTCTCAAACTGATCTTAACATGACCATGAGATGATTTTCACCACTGTCCTGCGTTTTGTTTTGCGAAGTCGAAATTATTTTCTGTCCTGGTAGTTTCTTGTTTTTCTCACTGTCGAAAAGCCTACCATGGGTACGAGGGGCCGTGCTTGTTCGGTTAATCTTGTCCGTAGTCCCGTGATTATCATGAAGGGATTGTTCGCTTTGGCGTACAAATAGTAATTCAAGCTTGGTTAGTGCTTAAGATTTTACTTTGGTGTTTTTATTTGGAGGTAGGATTTACAGTTGTTTGTTACTTAGTCCTTAAGATAGACTAACTAATTAGCTCGTGTATAACTACTTTACGTCCTGTTCTTCGGCAGTTTTAGTGAAAATCTTCTCACTATCACACACAATCATATGGTACTTATTGACTAGTGGATAATGTTTCAGGTGATCGGTATCTAAGGCCATGGATAATTCCCGTGCCAGAGATTAAATTCACGACAAGGACCGACGAGGACGAGTGTTTGATTTTGGCAAGTGATGGGCTTTGGGATGTCATGACCAATGACGAAGTAGGAGATGTGGCTCGTCATCTTCTAAGAAGACGCCGTAGGTCCATGCTGAATAGTAGTACTGACGATCAGACATCACCAGCACAATTTGTTGCTGACAATCTCACTGAGATTGCATATGGAAGGAACAGCTCAGACAACATTTCTGTAGTTGTTGTTGATCTCAAATCTAAGAGAAAACGCCAGCCAAGGCAATGAGAAAAAGGAGGCCTGGGAATGAAAAAGGAAAGGAAAAAAAAAAGAAATAAAATCTGTCTGCTTCTTCTGACGAGAAAATCCCGACCAATCTAACTCAACGGGCAGGATTGATCTAGTGAAGTCCATACCCGACCTTCGGTGACCTTTTTCTAACATGTACAGATCTTCTTACAAAAAAAAAAAAAAAAAAGAAGGGAAACTAGATCAATCCTCACTTTTAATTGGCTTGGTCAAGAGGGAAAAGGAAAAGAAAAAAGAAAAGAAAAGAAAAAATTGTTGTATTTCCTTGATGAAGAAGAGAATTTCCGAGGATAATGGTTTGCAGGATTGTTTCTTTTTAAGTGATTTTTTTTTTTTGTAATATTGTTTTTTTCATTATTTTTATTTTTATTTTTACTTATTTTTTCTTTCATGTATATGATCCTCTTTAAGCTACAAAACGGAGAGGAGAAGTTTGGGATAGTTGCAGAGTCGAGCATATTTTTGCCAAGAAAATTTTCCAATGGGCGATTTGTTCACTAAAATTTATGCATATAAAATCAAAATATTGTGTACAACGTAGCAGTGGCAGAGTTGAGAATTTTTATCAGTGAGGGTTAACAACTAAACCAAAGTTTAATAGGGTTGTAAGATCAATTTTCAATGTTGAGTGAGGAAATATACGCCAACACCAATTTTAATCAAATACATATTTCTGTAGATATATGTAAAAAAAGAAAAATTAATTGAGTGGGGGCTTAGGTCTTCATTGAATATGAATTGGCTCCGTGCCTGTCACAGTGGATGGTTTCAATATGTAGGACCACTCTTGTGTGCAACGAAGTTCTCTAAGCATGACTCGTTGCCAAGCGAAATGGAAAAATGTTTTGAAATATAATTTTGTGTTAAACACCACGTTTAATAGAAAATAAAAACAATATTTTTTTGGATGTGTTAGGTGCTTTGGTTTACTCCTAACGAGAGTGAGAGCAATTGGTGCGTGAATAAGCTGCAAGATTTCTACATAACCCCTTCAGAGATGCATTTTGTTACAACCTGCACCATGAGTATCGTCTCGGCTTCCTAAGGCCTTGTGTTCAGAGCTTCAAGCTATGCTGAGAAGCTTGTGGCACGGCTCTTCACGTGATCAATAGAAATTGGCTGTGTGTTGATGAACAAAAGTCCCACATTGACTGAAAAATGTGTTCAAAAGAATTCAGCAACTCCTCTAAATAAGCTAATCGTTCGTTTAGGATGAATCTCGAAAGCCCTAAAATATGGTATCAGAATAAGATTTCAGATGTAGTCGACTTTGTGGAAATCTTGATCTTTTGGTGGATTTTGTTGAGAGAGACTCCCTTGCTGTCGAGTCGGAAGATTCTTCTTTTGAGACACTCTGCAGGTAGTGTTTTCAGTTTCATTCCTAGATTAGGAGCCAAAGTTGCCTATGAGCTAGCTTGATTATGATTTATTTTGTTTGCAGAAGTGTTTATATCAATCTAGATCCTCAAAAAGTTTTTCGGCTAAATTAAGTGAATTTTGATCTAGAATCAAGACATACTATAGTAGGAAAAACATGAGATATAACATCCATCATTAATGTCAGAATCTGCAATCTCCATATGAGTCAAAATGTAAATCCAATTGATCATCAGAGGCAATATTCTATCCTTACGGTCACCAAACAAAATCTGAAAGAAAAGTCAATAGAAAAAAATCCCTCCTCTAAAAAAGAAATAAAAATCATCTAAAGTAGTTCATTCTCTTTTTCATTTTCTTTCTCTATGTGTGTTGAATTACGCTAAATGTGCTATCGTAGCATCATTGCATGCCTTCAACTTGTCATTTCTTGTAATCGATGTTTTGAAATCCTAGATAAAATATTAAGATGTAAAAATTTGCGCCCACAGTTTTGTAACTAAAGCAATCCTTTAGTCCAAAACAATCAATCCCGTATCCTGTTTAAATCTTGAAATCGAAACAGTCTTGAAAATTTAGCAATCTTATACATACGTCCCAACTATTTAAACTCTCACAAGCCAGCATATTGTGAGATTCAAGCCTTCACTAAATCCAGTCCTCTACTCTTGATTTTCTGTGATTTCTTGTTTTCAGTGTGGATGGAGAGCGATTTGTGTCAACAAATCGCCAACATGAGGCAATCTCTCTTTGATGAGGTTTTTTCCCTCACTTTTTCCATAGAACTTGTTGGTAGTTTTCATTTCATCTTCATTACATAGTAAATAAATTTTTTTTTTTTTTTTTTGTGGGCAATTTGCAAATATTTTTCAAAAACCCGTTTGGATGCAAGATTTTGAATTGAATAGTTCACATGCAATTTTTTTTTTGTAAAGGTTAGAATGGTCCGTTGAAAAATCATTGTTCTCGAAATTGCAGGAAATGCTGGACCACCACTATAAAACATTGGAGATGCTGTCAGACAAACACCATCCCAACTTTGCTGAGGAGGTTGTCACCATGTATTTTACGGACTCCACTGAACTGCTAGTTACTATTGAACAGACATTGTGAGTGCTGATTTTGAGTTCCAAAACCCACGATAAAAACGTGATTGTATGCTTAGTCTAGTGTTAATTCTACATCAATTTAAAAGTTGAGGTGTTAAGTTCGAATTCTCCGTCATATAATTCAGAAAATAAAGACAATAACACTGCTAATTTCATGTGTCTGTTTACGCAGGGACAAACTCCCCCTTAATTTCGTTGCTCTGGACAAGTACCTCCATAAGCTCAAAGGTAGCAGTGGCAGGTAATTTTTTTTAGCCAATCCATATTTTTTAAAAATTTTATTTTTAATTTTTTAAAACAGTCCTAGGTCAAAATCTAAATGTATGCATGTACGTCTTGCCCCCATATATATATATATTTTTTTTTGTGTTGGCTTGTATTGGTCTTACACTTTGTAGTTAATGCTTGCATGTCTTTGTGGAAATATTTTGGCAACACATTTGTTTAAAATTTAGGATTTTTTTTTTTTGGTTTGATTTACTTTGTTTTAACAAATTGTTATGTTTAATTATTTGGATCGACTAATATCTTCTATCATAAGAAATAATCAAAATCCAATCTAATACGGTCTAAATTCAAATTAGTTAAAAGGAAAATGAATTTTGTCTATAAGCATAGTTAGGTTAGGTGTAGCATTTACTCTGTATTTGACTGATAGGCTCAAGCCCATTCAATCCATATAAAATCGGACTTTTTCCTTTTTCAAAATCCAACCAGTACTCTTTTTTTTTTTTTTTTTTTTTTTTTTTTCCAAACACCATTCTTGTTGAAACTCTTAATTCAAATTGGATTTTCAGTTTAAACCCGTGTGCCGAACATGCACTTTGAAATCTAACATAGTGTTGGATCAAATCGAACGTGACGAAAAAAAAAAGATTGGATTTGATGCTTTACATAAATCCCTCTGCAAATTTGCAACATTAATAATCAGATCATCTTATCTAATATATGAACAGTCTTGGCGCGAAACAGATATGGGCAACAATCAACGAAATGAGAGATCGCCTCAACGAACGCGACATTGAAGGGTATAGTTTGATGTTGATTAACCAACTATTCTCAAAATAAATTTAGAGAAATTATACAAATAACCATCCTTTTTTTTTTTTTCATTTATTGACCAACATAATACAAACTCTATCTTGACCAACATGACACAAACTATGATTTATTTTAGGTTAATTTTGTATATATTAGTCTAATATTACTTTTTTGTGTTATGTTGGTGTGATAGTCTTTAAATTTGTATTATTTAGATAATTTCCCCCAAAATTTATACAAGCTTTAAACTTTATTATTCAATTTCTAGCTTTATCAATACACAATTAATTACTTATTCGATAAGTTTAGGAATTTTCATTACTATATGTATTCTATCATCTTCTGTTGGAAATTTCAGTATTAAAATTTTTTTTTAGTCTGTAAACAATGAAAATTATTATTCCATACATAATTGGTGGCAGGAGTAAGACTGTTCTGGAGCAGCTGAAGAAAGACCATGACAACTTGCGAGGTCGAATTGAACCTTATTTTCGGGTATCTATCTCATCAGAATTAAAAAAAAAAAAAAAAAGAAAATCTCTTTTTCATTATAAGTCAAGTATTTATTTTTAACTTATAATTATTATGAATTTATTAATTTCTTTTGGTTATCATTATTTCAGATGCTACGACAAGTTGGATCTTCTGAAACAGCTCAACAACTGAAACAAGGGAAATAGGTGGCTTTGCAGAGATGTAGTAGGAGTCTTATGATTTTTATTTTATTTCTTTGTCCTTTACTTGTGTTTGAAAATAAGGGGTTTCACTAACGTTAGGAGCTCAAGTCTGTTGTATTTTCATGAACGATAAAACGGTAATTTACCTTGAAATGTTGTTTGTTGGCATCTTTAAAAAAAAAAAAAAAATCATAAAACGATAAAAATAAAGTTTCTATCATGCTTTTAAGTGTTGAATCAAAATTTTCAATGGTCTGATCTATAGCTATCGGAACACTTCATTTAAGTGAGACCCACATCGTCTTGTTGCACCCTTATTTAGAGAGTCGGTTTTTAAGATTTTTGGTCTTTTAATTAGGCCGCTTTAATCAGGGAGTCTCACTCATATATTCTTATTATAGTCTTACTCAGAGAGTCAGTTATTTAGGATTTTATATGTCAGTGAGATCCACATCTTCTTATTACAGTCTTACTCAGAGAGTCAGTTATTACTAGTTTTGTGTTTAATCGGGCATTCTTACTCAAAGTGTTTGACTCTCAAATTACTTACTCAGAGATGCGTTTGTTCACTCAGAGGGTCGGTTATTAAAATATTTTTGATTAATTGATCACTGGGCATAAAATTCTAAACACCAAAAAAAAAAAAAAAAAAAAAAACATATAGCACACGCAAGTTAAAACTAAATAAGTTTCTCCATCATTTTATCAATCTCAAAAATACTCTAGTTGAATGCAAGTGACTGGATTTAGCTCAGAAAGTGAAGAGTTATTGAGGAAACCAGACTTAGTGCCTTGTAAGGAGAGAAGAAGTAGAATTAGCATGGAGAAAGTACCTGAACGACACAAGTTTAAAGATTACATATCGCACCAACATGATATAAAAAATTGACACTATATCAATATAACACAAAATTAAACTAAGTTATCTAAAATCTGTGTCATATGGTTAAGAATGAGGAATTTGTGTTATGTTTGTTAATAAATGAAAAAAAAGTGGTTATTTAGGTAATTTTTTCAAATAAAATTACTGCATTGGTGAAAGATGATTAGGGAAGGCTGTTTCAACATTTTCCTTGTGGACGACTCAACTAATTAGGTACGTAGGAGTGCTCTCTAGTTCACGAATTATTTTCCTAATTCTTCTTTTTTGTGCATTCTTGATTAATTAATCTTGGTTAAAAGTATGAATTAATCGATCCGTAACTGAATTATCTGCAGATTGATAAATGTACACACATATAAATATATGCATTCCCTGTAGTACTTGAATTATCTAAAAACTGAATATCTAGCATAGAAAAATAGTATCATATTAAAGATTGGTTTTCTTATCCAAATGTCAAATTTGGATAAGAAAACCAATCTATAGGAGATGCTTTTAGCATTGAGACATTAATTTAATTTTCCATACGAGATGCTTTTCGTATAAACACCAATTGGTCATTTTAACCATCTAGGTGGTAACATCTACTTCCCCTTGGAATAGCACTGACACCAATTCAGCGTGCCAAACATGATTCGGATAGTGAGAATAGAGTGAGATCCATATTTTCCTATTATAGACTTATTTAGAGAGTTGATTATTTAGAATTTTCTAATTTAGCGGGACCCACATCTTTCTATTATAGTCTTACTAAGCAAGTCTGACCCAAACATTCCTATTAATTTCACTTTCTTTTTCTCCATGTGTCATATTATGCATGTTATCGTGGTATCCTTGCATGGTCTCAACTTGTCATTTCATGTAACCGATGTTTTAAAATCCAGGGAAAAAAAAAAAAAAAAAATCTAACATGTAAAATTCAATTCGCGCCCACAGATTTATAGTTAAAAGCGATCTTTCTTACCAAAACAAGCAATCTGGTATTCTGTTTAGATTTCGAAATCTAAACTTTCTCTAACAATTTAAGCATTCCTGTACATGTGTTTATTTTCATATGCTTTTTTCGACTATTTAAACTCTTGCAGGCTTACAAATTGTGATATTCAAGCCTTCACCAATTCATTCTTTTACTCTGAATTTTCTTTGATTTACTTGTTTTCAGCGAAGATGGAGAGCGATTTGCATCAACAAATCGCCAATATGAGGCAATCCCTCTTCGACGAGGTTTTTTTCCCTAACTTTTTCCATAGAACTTAGTGGTAGTTTTCATTTCATCTTCATTCACAGCAAGTAAAAACGTTTTTTTGTGTGCAATTTGGAAAGTTTTTTTTTTTTTTTTTTTTTCCAAAAACCCGATTGCATGCAAGATTCTGAATTGAATAGTTCATACGCAATTTTTTCTTCTGTAAAGGTTAGAATGGTCCATTGAGAAATCATCGTTCTTGAAATTGCAGGAAATTCTGGGCGACTACTATGAAACCCTGGAAATGTTGTCAGACCAAGACCGTCCGAACTTTGCCGAGGAGGTTGTCACCATTTACTTTGCGGACTCCGCTGAACGGCTAGTTACAATTGAACAGGCACTGTGAGTAGATATTTGAGTTTATCAAATTGCTTCTCATCAAACTTTTCAGCAGTAATTGTTAAAACGACGATAAAACATGGTTGTATGCTTTGACTAGTACTAATTCCACATTAATTTAAAAGTTGAGATGTTGACTTCGAATTCTATGTCATATAGTTCAGAAAATAAAGACAATAATACCACCAACTACTTGTGTTTGTTTATGCAGGGACAAACCCCCTCTTGATTTTGTTGTTCTGGACAGGTACCTCTATAAGCTCAAAGGTAGCAGCGCCAGGTAATTTTTAGCTAATTCATATATACATATATGTGTATAAATTTTTCTATTTTTAGTTTTTTTTTTAAAACTGTCTTGGCTCAAAAACTAAACGTACGTAAGTCTTACCCATACACATGTGTTGGCTTGTATTGGTATTTAATTACTGTCTAGTTGAACCTGGTGCATCATAATCTGTGGAAATATTTTGGGAAGATATTTGCTTAAAATTTAGAATTATTTTGTTTGATTCATACTTTCTTTTAACAAACTGTTATGTTTAATTGTTTGAATTGGAATAATATCTTCTACGGTAGGAAATAATCAAAATCCAATCTGATACGGTCCAAGTCCAATTAGAAAGAATAAAAATGAATTTACGTAAACATGGTTTAAACTCTCGAGTACTCTTTTCTATTACTTTGAAATCTAACATAGTGTTGATAGAATCGAATGTGACAAAAAAAAATTAGGTTGGGTTTGATGCTTTACATAAATCCCTCTGCAAAATTAAAATATTTGTGATCAACTCATCTTCTTTTTATTTATGAACAGCATTGGAGCGAAGCAGATATGGACAACAATCAACGAAATGAGGGATCGTCTCAAGGAACGCGACATTGAAGGGTCATTATGATGCTAAATAACTAATTATACTCAAATTAAAATATGCTTTAAACTTTTTTTTTATTCTATTTCTTGCTGTATCAATACCCAATTGATTATGAATTCGATAATTTTAGGAATTTTTGTTACTACATATATTACATCATCTTCTGTGAGAAAATTCAATATTTATTTTATTTTTTCGTCAGTAAACAATCGATGTTACTATTTTCATGCGTAATTCACCCTTCTTTGTATTGACGAATATAATAACGCATCGGTGGCAGGAGTAAGACTGTTCTGGAGCAGCTGAAGAAAGAGCATGACAACTTCCGAGGACGAATTGAAACTTATTTTCAGGTCTCTATCTCACTCTTGCCAGAATTTAAAAAAAAAAAAATTATATTTCATTATCAGTCATATATTCATTTTTATCTTATAATTATTCTTAATTAATTATTATTTCAGATGCTGCGACAAGTTGGATCTTCTGAAACAACTCAACAGCCGAAACAAGGGAAATGAATCGCTAGCAGTAGTACCCGGATGATGATAAGACCCCTTTATAAGGAGTTCTCCAATTAATTATGTGTTAATTTTGTAATATTGTTGTTAAGAATAAGGCCTGGTTTGGTTTGTTTGTATGGAGTAAATATGATTTTCATTTTCTTTCTATGCCCTTTACTTTGTGTCTGACACTGACAAGCGGTTTCATTAACGTTTGCAAACTCAAGTGTGTTGTATTGCATGGGAAAATTAAATATAATGACAATTTACTTTCATGTGAAAGTATGTTGTTTGTTGGCATCTTAAACAAGAAATTCATAAAATGATAAAGAAGGAAATTTCTACTGTGCTTTTATGTATTCAATCAAAATTTTCAACAGTCTAATTTATGGATGATAGTATTTCGTGTTAGTGAGACCCACACCATCCTAATATTGTAGCCTTATTTAGAGCGTCGGTTGTTAGGATTTTTGGTGTTTTAATTAGGCTACTTTAAACAAATAGTTGACTCGTATATTCCTATTATGGTCTTTCTTAGAGAGTCTGGTTATTTAGGATTTTACATGTTAGTGTGATCCACATCTTTTTATTCCAGTCTTACTCAGAGAGTCAATCATTACTAGTTTTGTGTTTTAATTTGACATTCTCATTCAAAGAGTCTGAATCGCATATCACTACTATATAGCCTTCTTCAGAGAGGTGGTTTGTTTACTCAGAGATTCGGTAATTAGGATATTTGTTGATTTAATTGATCACAGTGAGGCATTATATATGAAACTAATTTTCAAATAGAAGTCTTAGTTTATTCAAAAAAACAAAAACATATAGTAAACGCAAGTTAATTAAACTAAATAGTTTGTCCATCATCTTACCAATCTCAAAAATACTCTTGTTGAATGTATGTGACTGGATGTAGCTCAAAAGTGAAGAATTATATTTGAGAGAATCAGATATAGCGCCTTGTAAAAAGAGAAGAAGTAGAATTAGCTTTGGTGAAGGGTGATTGGAGAAGACTGTTTTGGCATTTTTTTCTGTGGACGACTCAACTAATTAGGTACGAATAAGGAGTGCTCTTTATTAGTTCACTAATTATTTTCCTAATTCTTCTTTTTTGCGCATTCTTGATTAATTAATGTTGATTAAAAGTTCGAATTAAGCAATCGGATAGTGTGTGATTTATCTTCAGGTTGACATCTGTACACAAAACATACATATATAAATACCCTATAGTACTTGAATTATCCAAAAATTGAATATTTAGCCCAAAAAAATAGTATCATATTAACGAGTGATTTTCTTATCCAAAAGTCAAATTTCAATTTCGAGACATTTAATTAGCTTTTGTTTGGTGTTCCAATTAAAATTCAAAATTTTCATATCAATTTTTATCTTTTTTTAAAAAATAAACAAAAATTATAATTAATTTTTAAAAAGTCAATCAATTTTAACTTAAAATTTTCATATCCAACTATTTACTAAACGGAGGTTTAATCTTCTATTGAAGATGTTTTTAGTATAGGCACCAATTGGTCATTTTAACTATCTAAGTAGTAACTAATAACTTTCCCATGGAAGAGCTCTGAGACCAATTTGGCATGCCAAACGTGAATAGGACGGTGAGAGTGGGGTGGGACACACATGTTTCTATTACAGCCTTACTTAGAGAGTCGGTTATTTAGTATTTTCTAATTCATTATGGCTCACATCTTCCTATTGCAGTCTTACTCAAATAGTCAAACCCAAATATTCCTATTTCTTTTTCTTTTTCTTTATGTGTCATATTACGCGTGCGATCGTAGCCTCCTTGCATGACCTCAACTTGTCATTTTATGTAACCGAAGTCTGAAAATCCAAGAAAAAAAAAATTAAGATGTAAAATTCAATTCACACCCACAGTTTAGTAATTAAAAACATTAAGCAATCTGGTAGCCTTGAAATCTGAATTTTCTATAACAATTTAAGCATTCTACACATGTTTATGTTCATATGCTTTTTTCGACTATTTAAACTCTCTCTAGCTTGAAAATTGTGTTCATATGCTTTTTTCGACTATTTAAACTCTCTCTAGCTTGAAATTTGTGAGATTCAATCCATCACCAATCCATTCTTTTACTCTGAATTTTTGTGAGTTTTCAGCTAGGATGGAGAGCGATTTGTATCAACAAATCGCCTATATGAGGCAATCCCTCTTCGATGAGGTTTTTTCCCCAACTTTTTCCATAGAACTTATCAGTAGTTTTCATTTCAACCTCATTAGATAGTAAGTGAACACGTTTTTTTGTGTGCAATTTGCTAAGATTTTTCCAAAAACCCGTTTGCATGCAAGATTTTGAATTGAATGGTTCATATGTGCAATTTTTTCTTTTGTAAAGGTCAGAATGGTCCATTGAGAAATCATTGTTCTTAAAACTGCAGGAAATTCTGGGCGACTGTTGTCAGACAAAGACCATCCCAACTTTGCCGAGGAGGTTGTCACCATGTATGTTACGGACTCCACTCAACTGCTAGTTACAATTGGATTTTATATATAAATTAACATGGTTAGATTGTGTAACATTTATTCTGTGTTTGATGCATAGGCTCAACCCCATATAATCCAATTAAAATCGAACTATTTCCATTTTCGAAATCCAAACTGTACTTTTTTCCCCCTTACCATTTCTTTTCCGGTACCAATCTTGTTGAAACTCTCACTTCAAATTGGATTTCCAGTTTAAACTCTCAACTCTTTTCTAGTATTTTGAAATCTAACATAGTGTTGATAAAATCAAACGTGACAAAAAAAATATTAGGTTGGGTTTGATGCTTTACATAAATCCCTCTGCAAATTTACAATATTAGTGATCAAATCATCTTCTCCTGTATATGAACAGCATTGCCGCGAAGCAGGTATGGGCAACAATCAATGAAATTAGGGATTGCCTCAACGAACGCGAAGTTGAAGGGTGATTTTGATGTTGATTAACTCATTATACTCAAATTTAAAATAAGCTTTAAACTTTTTCATTCTATTTCTTGCTGCATTAATACACAATTAATTAGGAATTTGATAATTTTAGGAATGTTTGTTACTACTATATTACATCATCTACTATGGGAAATGTAATATTCGAATTTTCCATGTACATTTTTTTCCTTTTAAAGGAATTATTTACACTTTATGAAAATTTTCGTGAAAAAACTTGGTTTAGGGCTTTTGAAGGATTTTGTGAATTTTAATGGGTCGAGAAGACTCAAAAATGATTTCTAAGCTCCGAAACGGACTTTTCAAGTCGAAAGGATCGAAACGGTGCAAAATTTTACGAAAGTCAATTTTGACCGAAAAAGTCAAAGTTTGACCGGCAAAAAGTCAAAGGATTGACTTTTCGAGATTTTTTCAAGTTCAGTACGGAACGAGTTCCGAGAATAAGTTTCGTGAGCTAGATAGCAAGAATAAGCCTTAAAACATCCTTGGAAAATCAAGCACACCGAGTTAGAGTTTAAGGGCAAAAAGGGTTCGAAAAAATTTGAGAGAAATATTTTTCGATCCAAAATTCACACAGATAAATTTTGTACTTCAGTTTGAGATAAAAATATTGTGTTTTGAAGAATCACAATATTAGAATTATCTGTGTAGCATAGAGGAGAAGAAAAATGAGCTGTGGAGAAGCAAAAATGCCAAACAAACCTAACTAAGCTTAGGACATGTGCCCATAACCATGATGTCACCATCCACTAGCCTAAAGCTAGGCCATGTGGAGCTACCCTCCACCCCATTTTCGGCTGCACAAGAAAGAAAAGAAAAGAATGGAAAAAAAAAGCCTTGAATTAGGGGCAAGAAACCAACCACCCTTGTCTATCAAACATCCCTTCCATTTCCTCTTCATTTTATTGAAAAAAGTGAGTCAAAATCCTTGCCCATTCACCCTAGAAACTTCGGCAGCCCTTGGGAAAGCAAGTAAAGGAAAAGCCATGTTTTAAGGACAAGCAACCTCTAACCACTCCAACCTCCCCCTTTTCTTGCACATCATTACCCTCCCATTCCCTATTCTCTCTCTTGAAAATTTTCAGCCAAAACTCTTGCTTTTTTCTTCAAGAACTTTGACAGCTAAGGGAGAAGAGAGAGAGAGAGAGATTCAAGAAAATTTTCTTGGGGTTTTGTTCCTTGGGAGTTCGGTTGTGCAAGGGTGGTGAGCAAAGGAAGTTTGTGAAAATTTTTGTGGATTTTCCAAGGAGTGGCCGACCAAGAGAAGGAGGAGAAAAAGGTGAGTGAATCTTGAAATTTCTTTGGGGCTTTTCTTCTTGAAGTGCTCGGCTTGGAAGTGAAAGAAAGAGCCAACAAATTTTTCTTAGATCCCCATTTTTCTAGGTTGGGCGTGGGACTAGGGTGAGCAAGGAAAGAAGGAAAATTTTTGCAACCAAACTTGGCTTTAGTTGAGGTAATCTCTCAAACCCTAATCCTCTCTATTTTGAGCTAAATTTAAAGTTCAATTTGAGAATTCGATTGGGTTGTAAGGACGTAAGTCCGATTTCAATTTCGTGATCTATTCTTGGTGTATGCTTGGTTGCTAGTTCTAGGGTTTATGTAGCTTTAAAATCTTGCTTGATTTGTGTTGATTTTTGTATGAATTTCATGCTAGAAAAACTTAGGTTGTGTGTCCCCATTTTGTGGCCGAAATCTGCCCTAGGCAGCCAAGAGGATGCATGCTAGTTTAGGGTTTAAAATGGTGATGTTATTTGAGATGGAATGCAATGCTAGAACCAAGCAACCCTAGAGTTTTGTTTTTAATTTTTGGGTTACATGGACTGTATGGATCAGATTTTGGGCTTAATGGGACGTTAGAAAATATTGTGTGTTTGAATCGTAGGCTCCCGAAGTGGTCGGTCGAGTTAGATTCGCGAAATAGGACGCAAACCGAACGTAAACCCAAAACTGTCCAGATTCGGATTAGAATCTGACCAATTTTAAAAAAGTGAAATTTTAAGGCCTCTAGAGGCCGAATGGGGTAAAACACGAAACACAAAAGTTTCTCAGAACAAATTTTTCTAGAGGACTACGTGAACGGAATATCAAAATAAGGCTCCAACGGCCTTCGTTTTTAGCAAAAACCGTGGCTGATCCCTGGGCCTAGATTCACCCAGATTTTTCAGGATCAGCCGTTTTCAAATGAAAACTGGTATCAATACAGGCCGAATTAGATTTTTTACAAAACATAAAAGTTTTAGCATTTTTCGAGAGCTACAACTTTTGTGAAGAAAAGTTTTTCAGATTCTCGACGGATTTTTAAACTGGGCACGTTTTATGAGAGGTGCGCAAGGAATCCGAAAATTCCTTCACCAAAGTTTTACTAAATGTTTTCAAAAAAATTGTAAGTGTTCTAAACCATTATTTTAACTGCGAAAACTGTTTCAAAGGCAGTTTCCGACCCTAAACGACATTTATAAAGAATTATTTCAAAGATCGGAATTTTACCAAGAGTTTTAAGGATTTTTAAGAAAGATGTTGTAAAAGTGTAAAAGGAAAGGAAATATGAATTTTAAGTTAAGAAAATGAAGTTTAAAATAAGAGATGGATTTTCAAGATAAAAATGGTAATCAAGCCGTTTACGGGTCGTAGCCGGGAATAGGACCCGAGTTACCGGGCTTAGACCCAAAAGGCCCAGAATTGACAAGGGTTGACCAGTAGTTGACCAATTGTCAACTTTGGTTGACCCAACAATCAGTAAGGGTAACCTTAAGGGTTATCCAACGTAACCCTAAGGACTACCATAAATTTGAAATTAAGGGTTATCCAACGTAACCTTAAGGACTACCATAAATTTGAAATGGGCCAAACAAAATGGGTCAAGGCCATTGACCCAACATGCTATGATTAAATAGTAAAGCCCAAGATATTAAAGAGAAATCCAATAGAAGATCAAGGAGATAATTAAGAGGTTATCCAACGTAGCCTCTTAAGGGATTAATCAAGTTCAAATTAATCCACAACAGTAAAAGGCCAATTTTGGACAAGTCAGTTATCTGACGGGGACATACAACTAGGTTATAGTAGGTATATTGGTTAGGGTACCAACATTCTACAATCAGAAACAGAACCTCACCAATGTCCTTTCTCAAGTAGGAGAGGACTTGTAGCTGTACGCCAAGGCAGGACAGCGAGAGTGAGAATTTAATAGGAAAAGAGGTACGTACAACTCCGCCTACAGCATAGGCTCTATTTGATGCTTACTAAAGTAAGATTAGATGAATGCTAAGGGTGTATGAAATTGTATGCTATGCGATGATGTGCTATGTGACGATGTGTTATAAGTTAATTGCCATGCTATAAGTATTAGTATGCCATGTTATATGATGATGTATAGAAAACGTGATTAAGCATGATTTAGATGTTCAACATGAGTTAGGATTATGTGACATCACGAATGCATACTCACTAATTCCTACAAGATAAATAAACTCAAGATTGAGTTAAGAAAAGATAAGAAAAGATAAGAAGGCAAGCGAGCTTGCTGGTGTAGTACCACCCGTCCGAGGTCGGGTAGAACTATGGTTTGAGTTGGACAGGGCTGGCCACCCCAACCACTCCATAGTTGCACGCCGGGTACGAACACTAAAGGTAAGGGCCCTAAAAGAAAGATAAGCAAAGAAAGTAAATATGAGCATAACTGGACCATACATGTATAGGCATTGTTAGGTTATATAATTGTGAATGAAGTTATGGATGTTTATGTGTTGTATGTATGTTAAGATAGAAGTGTATGGGCATGGATATATGTAAGTTACGGACGAGACAGTTGTATTTGCTGAGCGAAAGCTCACTGTCTTACGTCTATGCTGTAGGTAAGCAGCCTGTCAGCAATACATGATGCAAGGTGGCGAGGTGTGGCGAAGCAAGCTGTGAAATCGTGGGATATCAATGCCGCTATGCGTTTTGAAAACCTCAGTACTTTTGTTTTGTAAATATGTTTATTTCAAGACTTCTGTTTAAGAAACACATTTTCATTATGTATAAAAAAAAAAATAAAAATTTCCGCTGTGTTTTTAGCCCTATAAGTAAGTATGTAAGCAGCAGTGTAACGGCCTGTGCAAGGCGGGTCGTTACAGGAAAATTCAGTATTTTACTTTATTTTTAAGCCATTAAACAATGAATATTTGAGTAATTGGCCAAGATGGTCACTGAACTCTTTACAATGTGACAATTGGTCCCTGTTTTTTAAATTTTGACCGTGATAATCCTAAACTCTTATTTTCTTAACAATTAATGTCATTTCCATTTGATTTTGTCAAAAATCTCACGGAATGGTCACGTGAGAAGTACATTTTGTGCTTTTTGAAGGTCAAATAGGTAATTTCAACTACATTGAAGCAAACCCATAAATGGAACAAAGAAGTAGAGAAGTAAATTATTGGAGTTCAGTCCTCCCCAAATCCTCAAATTAAGCTCAGATCTTTTAACTTGAACACATAAGAACCCATAAAAGACACCACAAAATGGATTGACACAATCCAGCAAATGAAGATCAAAACAAACCCATCAGCAGATCTACAAGACCTTGTTCACCAAACACTTCCAAAAACCACATGCAACCTGGAAACACACAGATCTGACACCAAAAATACCCAGATCAGAAAATTCACCTGAGCAGCAATGAGGCCACTGATGTGAGCCATATCACAGAGTAAAATCGCGCCACACTTATTAGCAACAGCCCTGAACCGCTTGTAATCCCAGTCCCTGGGATAAACACCACCACCGCAGATGATCAACTTGAGCTTGAAATCCAAGGCCTTCTTCTCCAAGCGGTTGTAATTGATATGCCCAGTGGTGGAATTGATCTTTAGGGCAAGCTCTAAATCGTTGCTTGGTTGGGTTTTTTTTTGGCTTGAAAAAACCCAAATCTGTATCAAACCCTAAACAAAACTCCGAATTTCACAATCAAGGGTAGCATGGTAATTCAACTCCAAAAAGCACAAAATGTGCTCTTCATGTGATCATTCCGTGAGATTTTAACGGAATTAGATGGAAAGGATGTTAACTGCCAATAAAATAAGAGTTTAGGATTATCATGGTCAAAATTAAAAAAACAGGAACCAAATCGTCATCTTTTAAATAGTTAACGTGTATTTTGACCAATTACTTATAAATATTACTATTATTATGCATAATTTACCCTTCTTTGTATTGACAAAAATAACAACACATTGGTGGCAGGAGTAAGACTGTTCTAGAGCAGCTGAAGAAAGACCATGACAACTTGCGAGGACGAATTGAACCTTATTTTCAGGTCTCCAACTCTTCCATTATTATTATTATTATTACATTTATTTGATTCATTATCAGTCAAGTATTCATTTTTATCTAACAATCATTCTAAATTAATTAATTCTTTTGGTTATCATTATTTCAGATGCTGCGACAAATTGGATCTTCTGAAACAGCTCAACAGCCGAAACAAGAAAAATGAGTGGCTTTGCAGAGTTGTAGTCGTACCCAGATAATGATAAGACCCCTTTAGGAGTTCTTTAATTAATTATGTCTTTTGATAATATCTGTTGTTAAGAATAAGACCTGGTTTGGTTGGTTTTATTGAGCTATGATTTCCATTCTCTTTTTATGTCCTTTACTTTGTGTCTGAAACCTATAAGGGGTTTCATTAATGTTAGGAAACTCAAGTATGTTGTATTGCATAAGAAAAATATAATGATGATTTACTTTCATGTGAACGTATTTGTTTGTGTTGGCATCTTAAAAAAGAAATTCATAAAATGATAAAGAAATTTCGACAGTGCTTTTAATTTTAAGTATTGAATCAAAATTCAACGGTCTGATCTATAGACAAGAGCACTTTATGTAAGTGAGACCTACTTCATCCTGTTGCAGTCTTATTCATAGAGTCATTAGGACTTTTGTGTTTTAATTGGGCTGCTTCAATCAGAGTTTGAGGTACTTTAGAAAAATGCCATAAAATCATGTCTTAAATTGATTTTTTTCACACAGGGTAAAGCTCTTGAAAGAAATGACAAACATGATATTATAAATATCTATTTATCTATTTATTTTAAAATACCAATTATAATTACAAATTGTTATTCATGATATAATCACTTGGGTTACCAACCTCCGGCAAGTTTTTGTTCAGTAACCACCTCTGCTGGCAGATTACTGATTGCTCACTACCAATTGATTATGAACTACCCACGGGTTCCTAGTTGTCAACTGGTTACTACTAGATTACCAATCAGCAACCACTTCTGCCAGCGAGTTACCAATTGGTTACTGATCGTCGGCAAGTTACCAATTAATAACCAACCGGTAACCACCTTAATTTGCCTATAGGATTCTGGCTGAAAACCTTCAAATCCAACACATATTCCATAATTTATCACCTCATCACAAAAAAATTACAAAAATTCCTCACAATCACAAAAAACCACATATTCAATAAATTACAAAAAATTAACCAAAACAATCCACGAAGAACAAAAATCCAAAAATTTCTCACAATATCCACAAAAAATCAAAATAATAATCAGAAAAAATAATAATAATTTGCTGCCGGAGATCGACCGCTGGCAGACGAAGAGACATATCTCTGGCCTCAGATTATGACATCTCGGTCTCGCGAGGAGCAGCTCAGATGACAACAAGGCGGGCGAGCTCAGATCAAGGAGGCGGGCGAGCTCAGTCGAGCTCAGATCTAATGGTTTGTCGCCGGACCTCTCCACGAGCTCGCGGAAGAGCGATCTCTGATACCACCGCCATGGCCTGATGATTTGAGCTCTCGCCGTTACCATACAATGGGAGAGAGAGACATGGCGGCAGATCTTGACACCGGAACCTCGACCTCAGGTCGTGACGGCTCCGATCACGGGATTGCTACAGCTCCAATAGTGAGGCATCGTGGTAGCTCCGAACTTCGCAGAGCATCTTCTATCTAGCGAGGAGGCGACGACTGAAGGCGAAAGAGTTATAGAAAATAGTGAGATAGAAGAGACCAGAAAGAGAGAGAAATAGAGGGTTTTGCGTGCAGGGGGAGAGGGGGAAGAGAGAAAAAAATATATAAAATAATTTTTTACTTAATTATGACACGACGTCTATGGCATTTTTTTACAATACTTTTTAACTTGATACATAAATCAATCCAACACACCTTTTTCTGCTATATACCCTAAGAATCTCAAGAATTTGACTTATATATTCCTATTATAGTTTTACTTAGAAAATTGATTATTTAGGATTTAACATGTCAGTGGGACTCACGTCTTCTTATTATTACAGTCTTATTTAAGGAGTCAATGATCATTACTATTTTTGTGTTTGAATCGGGCATTCTCACTCAAAGTGTCTATTGGCATATTACAATTATAGTCTTATCAAGATGGTTCGTTTACTCGGAGATTCAGTTATACCGTTATAAGGATGTTTGTTGATTTAATTGATCACAGTGGGGCATTACAAAACTAATTTTCAAATAGAAGTCCTAATATATTAAAAAAAAAAAAAAAAAACCAAGAACGAAAACAAAAACAATTAGCAAACGCAAGTCAAAACTAAATTAGTTTCTCCATCATTTTATCAATCTCAAAAATACTCTTGTTGAACGTATGTGACTGAATGTAGCTGGAAAGTGAAGGACTATTGAGAGAACCAGACTTTAAGTGCCTTGTAAAAGAGAAGAAGAATTAGCAGTTGCTGAAGGATGATTAGTGAAGCCTGTTTCAGCATTTTCTCTGTGGACGGCTCAACTAATTGGGTACGTAAAAGTGCTCTTTAGTTCACTAATTATTTTCCTAATTCTTTCTTTGTTTGTGCATTCTTGATAAATTAATCATGATTAAATGTTCGAATTATTAAGCAATCCGTATGTGAATTACCTACAAAATGATATATGTACACACACACACACATATATATATATACACATCCTATGGTACTTGAGTTATCTAGAAATTGAATATTTTACACACAAAAATAGTATGCATATTAAAGAGAGAGTTTCTTATCCAAATGTCAAATTTCAATTCTGAAGCATTAATTTAATCTTCTATTGAAGATGCTTTTAGTATTGACACCAATTGGTCATTTTAACCATCTAAGTGGTAACCATCTAATTTTCCCTTGGAAGAGCTCTAGACCAATTTAGCTTGCCAAACGTGAATCGGATGGTGAGAGTAGTGTGGGATCCACATCTTCTTATTATAGCCTTATTTAGAGAGTCTGTTATTCATAATTATCTAATTCATTTGGGCCCACATCTTCCTATTGCAGTCTTAACATTCCTATTTCATTTTCTTTTTCTCTACATGTTTCATTTACATGTTATATCATAGCATCATTGCATGCCCTCGACCTGTCATTTCATGTAATCGATATTTTAAAATCCAAAAAAAAAAAAGTTAAGATGTAAAATTCAATTTGCGCCCACAGTTTTGTAATAAAAAGCGATCTTTCTTACCAAAACAGTCAATCTGATATCTTGTTCAGATTTTGTAATCGAAACTTTCTCAAATAATTTAATCATTCTTATACAGATGTTATTTTCATGTGCTTTTTCCGACTATATAAACTCTCACAAGCTTGCAAATCGTGATATTCAAGCCTTCACTAATCCATTCTTCTACTCTTCATTCTCTGTGATTTACTTGTTTTCAGCGAGGATGGAGAGCGATTTGCATCAACAAATCGCCAACATGAGGCAATCCCTCTTCGATGAGGTTTTTTCCCTAACTTTTTCCATAGAACTTATCAGTAGTTTTCATTTCATCCTCATTAGACAGTAAGTGAAAACGTTTTTTTGTGTGCAATTTGCAAAGATTTTTCCAAAAACCCATTTGCATGCTAGATTCTGAATTGAATGGTTCATATATGCAGTTTTTTCTTTTGTAAAGGTCAGAATGGTCCATTGAGAAATCATTGTTCTTGAAACTGCAGGAAATTCTGGGCGACTATTATAAAACCCTGGAAATGTTGTCAGGCAAATACCATCCGAACTTTACCGAGGAGGTTGTCACCATGTATTTTACGGACTCCACTGAACGGCTAGTTACAATTGAACAGGCACTGTGAGTACTGATTTTGAGTTTATCAAATTGTTTGTCGTCAAACTTTTCAGCAGTAATTCTTAAAACAAAGGTATAAAACTTGGTTGTATGCCTAGTCTAGTACTAATTCCACATTAATTTAAAAGTTGAGGTGTTGAATTTGAATTCTTTGTCATTATATAGTTCAGAAAATAACGACAGTAACACCGCTAACTTTATGTGTCTGTTTATGCAGAGACAAACCCCCCCTTAATTTCGATGTTCTGGACAGTTACCTCTATAAGCTCAAAGGTAGCAGCGCCAGGTAATTTTTAGCCGATCCATATATACATAAACGAATATATATATATATATATATATTATGTATTTTTTGTTTTAGCTCAAAATCTAAACGTAAGTAAGTCTTACCCGTGTGCGTGTATCGTGTTGGCTTGTATTGGTATTTGACTTTGTAGTTGAAGCTTATAGTTTGTGGAAATATTTTGGGAAGATATTTGCTTAAAATTTACAATTTTTGTTTGTTTGATTTATACTTTCTTCTAACAAACTGTCGTGTTTAATTTTTTGAATCGAATAATATCTTCTACGACTGGTAAGGTCCAAGTCCAAATAGATAGAATGAAATTGGATTTTATAGAAATAGACATGGTTAGATTGTGTGTAACATTTACTCTGAATTTGACGCATAGGTTCAAACCCATATAATCCAAACGCATACTCTGTACCAATCTTGTTGAAATTCACACTTCAAATTGGATTTCCAGTTTAAACTCTCGACTCTTTTCCAGTTCTTCGAAATCTCACATAGTGATGATAGAATAGAATGTGACCAAACAAAATGTGTATATATATATATATATATATTAGGTTGGGTTTGATGCTTTACATAAATCCCTCTGCAAATTTACAATATTAGTGATCAAATAATCTTCTCTTTTTTATGAACAGCATTGGCGCAAAGCAGGTATGGGCAACAATCAACGAAATGAGGGATCGCCTCAAGGAACGCGACATTGAAGGGTGATTTTGATGTTAATTAACTCATTATACTCAAATTAAAATAAGCTTTAAACTTCTTTATTCTATTTCTTGCTGTATCAGTATACAATTGATTATGAATTCGATAATTTTAAGAATTTTTTAGTCAGTAATCAATGAATATTACTATTTTCATACATATTGGTAGCAGGAGTAAGACTGTCCTGGAGCAGCTGAAGAAAGACCATGACAACTTCCGAGGACGAATTGAACCTTATTTTCAGGTCTCTATCACATCAGATCGAATTTTTTTCTTTTAAAAAAATTTTATTTGATTCATTATCAGTTAAGTATTTATTTTGTCTTATAATTATTCTTCATTAATTTATTTATTTTTTATTGTAATTATTTCAGATGCTGCAGCAAGTTGGATCTTCTGAAACAGCTCAACAGCCGAAACAAGAGAAGTGAATGGCCTTGCAGAGTTGTAATAGTACCCGGATGATGATAAGACCCCTTCAGGAGTTCTCTAATTAAATATATGTTTTTGTAATATTTGTCGTAAAAAATAATACCTGGTTTGTTTTGTTTGTATGGAGTAATTAGGATTTCCATTTTCTTTTTATATATGTCCTTTACTTTGTGTCCGAAACTTGTAAGGGGCTTCATTAACGTTAGCAAACTCAAGTGTGATGTATTGCACAAGAAAATTAATTACAATGATAATTTTACTTTCATGTGAAAGTATGTTATTTGTCGTCATCTTAAAAGAGAAATTCTTAAAATGAGAAAGAAGAAAATTTCTACCAAGCTTTTAAGTATTGAGTCAAACTATTATGAATGAGAGCTATTGAGACCCATTTGCGTAGGGTGAGTATTATTGGTGCAGATTTAATCAAAGGTCATCCTCCTATAATTATAGAGTGTAGGATTTTACATGTTGATCCACATTTTCTTATTATAGTCTTAATTACTTACAGAGACAACTTACATCTTCCTGTTTCAGTCTTACCTTTCTGATCCAAACATTCCTATTTCATTTTCTTTTTCTTCATGTGTCATGTTACGCTTGCTATCATAGCATCATTACATGCCCTCAACTTGTCATTTCATGTAACTGATGTTTTAAAATCCAAGAAAAAAAATATTAAGAAGTAAAATTCAATTTGCACCCACAGTTTAGTAATTAAAAGCAATCCTTTCTTACCAAAATAATCAAATCCGGTATCCTATTTAAATTTCGTAACTTAAACTTTCTCAAACAATTTAAGCATTTTTTCCGACTATTTAAATTCTCGCAAGCTTGCAAATTGTGATATTCAAGAATTTTAAAACATACATAAGATTTAGGGAAATCACTTATTACATCATCAGAATCACCACTTTGGTGTAATATCCGATTTTTCGATGTACATGTTTTTCCTTTCTAAGGAGTTATTTTCATGTTGTGCATTTATTCATGAAAAGCTCGGTTTAGGGCTTTTTAAAGATTTTGTGAGTTTAATGGGTCGAGAAGATTCAAAATTTATTTCTAAACTCGAAAACGGACATTTCAAGTCGAAAAGGCCGAAACAGTGCACGATTTTACAAAAGTCAACTTTGACCGAAAAAGTCAAAGTTTGACTGACAAAAAGTCAAAGGGTTGACTTTATGAGATGTTGAAAAGCAGTGTGGTAGCATGCTGAGAATTTTGTTGTGAACTAGATAGCAAGAATAGGCCTTAAAACGTTCCTAAAAAATCAAGCACACCAAGAGAAAATTAAGGGCAAAAAGGACTCGGAAAATTGAGAAAAAATGTTACGGTCCAAAATTCACACAGATAAATTTTTGTACTTCGGTACAAAATAAAAATACTGTGAATTAGTGAACCACAGTATTAGAATTATCTGTGTGGTACAAAAATGAATTTTTTGGAGACCAAAGAAAGCCAAACATAGCCCTTGGTTGAGGTAGTGGAAGATGACCTCATAGAGCATCTTTTTTATTGCATCATAAAGCCAATTTAAGCCTTGGAAAAATAGGTGGAAGCTCCCCCACCACATGATATTCGGCCACCTCAAGGGGAAAGAAGAGAAATAGCAAAAATTTGGGGCCAAATCATAATTAACCAAAGCTCCCAAAAACCTCTATAAATACCCCCCCTTTTTACCCTATTCATTTTAATGAGAAATTGTAGGCAACCTCTTGCCATTTCTCTCTAGGATTTTCGGCAGCCAAGAATCAGTGAGAGGGAGGAGTGAAAACAAAAATTGGTTGAGGGCTTTTACTCTTGGGAGTGTGATTTTGAGTTAGCAAAAAGCTAGAGCAAGTTTGGAAATTTTTTTGTGGGTATTTGTGAGTGTGTGGCCGAAGAAGTGAGGGAAGAAAAGGGTGAGGGAAAGTTAAAATTTTCTTAGGGCTTTTACTTGTGTGGTGCTCGGCTTAGAGAGGCTCAACCAAGGGAACCAAAGCAACCATTTTGGTGTCCCAAATCCTAGTGTGGCCATGTGGGTCAAGGAGCAAGGGAGAAGGAGAAATTTTGGGTAACCAAACTTAGCTTTGGTTCAAGGTAATTTCTAGAACCTTAACCCTCTAATTTTGAGCTCAATTTAAAGTTTAATTTGAGGTTCAATTGGGTTGTAAGGACTTAAGTCCAATTTCAATTTCTTGCCCTAAATTGGTTGCTTGTGCTTGATTTGTAGATCTAGGGTTGGCATGGCTTAAATCTTGCTTGGTTTGTGTTTGTTTGTGGTTGATTTTTCATGATAGAAAACTAAGGTTGTATGTTCCCCAAGTATGGCCGAAAATCTGCTTTAGGCAGCCCCTTGATGCATGTTAGTTTATGGATGAAATTTGGATGCTTGAAAGTGAGATATGCTATGTTAGAACCAAGTGCAAGCCTAGGTTCATGGAATTAAAAATTGGTTTGCATGGATTATGTGGGACGGCAAATGGTTTCAATTGGGACGTTAGAAATGTTGTGTGCTGGCTTGTAGGCTCCCGAAGTGGTCGGTTGAGGTAGATTCGCGAAATAGGACGTAAACCGGACGTAAGCACAAAAACTGCCAATTCGGATTCGAATCTGGTTAGTTTCAGAAAAGTGAAAATTTAAGGCCCTTAGAGGCCGAACGGGGTAAAACTCAAAACATGAAAGTTTCTCGGAACGATGTTTCCTAGGGGGCAATATGGGGCATAATCTCAAAATGAGACTCCAACGGCCTCCGTTTTCACCAAAACCCGTGGCTGACTCCCCAGACCCAATTTTTCAGGGTCAGCCAATTTCAAACGAAAACTGGTACTAATGCAGGTGGAAATAGATTTTTTACAAAACACAAAAGTTTTAGCATTTTTCGAGAGCTACAACTTTCATGAAGACAAGTTTTTTCAGATTTCAAACGGATTTTTAAACTGAGACTGTTTTACGAAGGGTGCGCAGGGAATCCGAAAATTCCTGCACCTTAGTTTTACAAATGATTTCTAAAAACTGTAAAATTGTTTTTAAACCGTTGTTTTAACTACGAAAACTGTTCCAAAGGCAGTTTCCGACCCAGAACGACCTTTATAAAGAGTTATTTCAAGGATCGAAATTTTCGTCAAGAGTTTAAAGGATTTTTAAGTTAAATCTTTTAAAAGTACAAAAAGTAAAGAAATAGAAATTTGAAATGAGAAAATGAAGTTTTAAGATAAGAAAATGGATTTTAAGATAAAAATAGCAATCAAGCCGATTACGGGCCGTAACCGAGAATAGGACCCGAGTTGTCGGGCTTAGCTCCAGAGCCCAGAATTAACAAGGGTTGACCAGTAGTTAACCAAATGTTAACTTTGGTTGACCCAACCATTGGTAAAAGGTAACCTTAAGGGTTATCTAACGTAACCCTAAGGTAGACCAATAGTCTAGTAATGGGCCAAGAAAAGTGGGTTAAGGAGATTAACCTAATAAGCTATGATAAGAGAGTAAAACCAAGGTTTTCAAGAAAACCAATAGCATATCAAGGACTTAGCCCAAGAGGTTATCCAACGTAGCCTCTTGAAGGGATAATCAAAGTTCAAATTATTCCCAAACAGTAAAAGGCCTATATGGACCAAGTCAGATATCAGTAGGGGACATACAACTAGGTTTTAGTAGGCATGTTGGTTAGGGTACCAACATTCTACGACGGAGGTTTTAGCAGGTGACAACCTGTAGCTGTGCCGGAGGCAAGACAGCGTTAAAAAGGACATAGCAAGAGAGGTAAGTATAACTCCGCCTACAGCATAGGCTTTAGTTGGTACTTGCCTGAAGTAAATTAGAAGTATGCTAAGGGTGTATGTTATTATATGCTTACGTGCTACTGTGTGATAAGCTATTGCCATGCTATACGTGTTGACATTGCCATGATGTATGAAATTTTATAAAGCATGTTAAGCATGATGTGAATGCTAGTATGAGTTAGGATTATGTGACATCACGATACATGTTCACTAATCTCTATAAGATTATTAGGCTCAAGAATGAGATAAATAAAAGATAAGACGAGAAAAGAAGGCAAGCGAGCTTGCCGGTGTCGTACCACCCGTCCGAGGTCGGGTAGGACTATGGTGTGAGTTGGATTGGGCTAGGTCGCCCCAACCACTCCATAGTTGCACGTGCCGGGTACGAACACCAAGGTAAGGGCCTAAGAGAAAGATAAGAATAAGCATGAAAGTAAAATGAGCATAACTGGACCATGCATATGATAGGCATTGTTAGGTTATGCTGTTTTGAATGATGTTGTAAATTGTTATACGTGGCTACGTATGTTAAATTAGAATTGTATACAATATGGTTATGTGTATGACGCAGGACGAGACAGTTGTACTTGCTGAGCGAAAGCTCACTGTCTTACGTCTATGCTGTAGGTAAGCAGCCTGTCAGCAGTGCATGATGCAAGGAGGCGAGACGTGGCGAGGCGAGACGTGGCGAGGCGCACTGTGAAATCGTGGGATATTCAGCCGCTACGCGTTTTGAAAATTTAAGTACTTATGTTATGTAAATATGTTTCGATTCAAGACATGTTCGTAAGTTGCACGTTTTTAATTCGTGTAGCACAAATAGAAAAAAAAAAAAAAAAATTATCCGCTGTGTTTTGATCTAGTATATAAATATGTAAGTAAGGTAACGGCCTGTGCTAGGCGGGTCATTACATTTGGCTTCTCCATAAACCACACATAAGAAGTCTTGTGACTAAAAGAAAACTAAGACCGAGGAGCAACATATATATATAGAGCACCTGACAAATGGACAAGAAGACTAGCCCCGCTGCATGATGTCCTTGGTGATCCAACGATACCTGAGCAGGATGTGTGGAGATCCAGTGGTGCGCCCAGGAGCTTTGGTGCAAGCTCCGACAACCGTTTCCATGAATTCCAACGGCGAGAGGGACGAAGAGAGCGATAGAGAGAGAAATAGAAGGGGGAACATGACATAATGAGTAGGATTTCATCTCTGTTTGAAATTTTAAGAAGAATTGAGGAACAAACTGGTTATTAAAGTTCTTGGTCAAAGTAAGAAATGAAGTCAATGTGTAAAAAATCCAAACTCTCGGAAGGGCAAATAACATAACAAAGTGCATTTAGGGATTCTACTTTAAAACAGTTTAGATGGTTTGATATTAAGTGCGAATGTCAACACATAAGCAATATCATCCAAATGACAAGATTCCATATATGACAATATTTACCACTGAAAAGTAATACCATATTAAAGAGTGATTTTCTCATCCAAATATCAAATATGACATTGACACATTGATGTAATCTTGCATTGGAGATGCTTTTAATAGAGACACCTCTTGGTCATTTCAACCATCTAAGCGGTAACCGTCCAGCAACTTCCCCTTGAAAGGGCTTTGAGACCAATTGGCATGACAAACGTGAATCGGATGGTGACAGATGGCGAGAGTAAGGTGGGACCCACATGTAGGTGTGGTTTGTATATCTTCTTACTGTAACCTTACTTGGAGAATGTTATTTAGGATTTCATATATTAGTAGGACCTACGTCTTCCTATTACAGTCATATTCACAGAGTCGATTATTAGGATTTCACATATTAGTAGGACACAAATTTTCTTATTAAGCTTTACTAAGAGAGTCAGTTATTAGAATTTGTAGTGTTTTAATTAGGCAGTCTTATTCAAAGAGTTTGACCCACATATATTCCTATTATAATCTTATTCTGAGTCGCTTACTTAGGATTTTACGTGTTACTGGAACCCCATCTTCCTATTACGACCCCGGTCAGAGAGTCAGTTATTAAAAATTTTTGGTGTTTTAATTGGTAAAAGCAGGACGTTACAAAACTGGTTTGAATAACTTTCTTCGTCATTGTATCAATCTCACAAATACTCTTGTCCAATGTTTGTTATAAACCTGCTTGGCATTGGTGAAGGGTGATTAGCGAAGACTGTTTCAGCATTTTCTCTGTTGAGGACTCAACTAATCAGGTACGTAGGAGTGCTCTTTAGTTCACTAATTATTTTCTAATTTCTTCTTTTTTGTGCTCTTTAGTTAATCTTAATTAAAAGTTCGAATGAAGCGATTGGTGTGTCAATCATCTGCAAGATTTCCTCTCCAGTAAATCCAAAATAAAAAAAAAAAAGAGAGAGAGAGAAGAAGAAGAAGAAAGAACTGTATACATTATTTCACCAGAATGGATCGATAATATAAATTTAGATGTTGAAGTACTTTATCATCTGTATATAAATCTTGCTGTATTATGGTTGGATTACTATAATTTTAATTTGAATAACACGAGGAATTGAGTGCCAAAGATTTTCTTCTTTCATATTCCATGTTAAGGGGAAAAAAAAAATCTAAGCCTTTAGAATTTAGATCATAATCTGAGAAAAAACTAAACTAATATGAAGTTACTCCCCCCCCCCCCCCCCCCCAAAACCCTCCTTCTTTTGGGTACAAATCATGTTATTTTTCTTTTCTTTTTTTTCCTTTTTTCTTTTTCTTCTTCGTCTTCGGTTACAATCCGAATTAGCACTCTAGAAAGAGAATAGGCGATAGTACTGTTCTTGTCTAATCTACGGATTTATACATATAGACACACATAGATAGATACAGTACTACTTGGTGGCGTGCCTGTCTTTTTCCCTCTATCCTTTACATTTATATGGGGTTAGTATTTTTACCCATGGTGCGAGTGCCCACCCATTAGGAGCGGGTATGGAGAATAATATATAGGTATGAGGGTTAAAATTAATTTCTACGTGGGTGCGGGGTAGGGTGGAGGAAACTCCTCGTACTCACACCCGTCCTGCTTATATAATATATATACTTTGATGTATTTATATATATATATAATTTGATTTTTTTAGTGTTTTAATGTTTTAGTTTATTTTATGAATTTAGTTTATAAATTTATGTAGTTTGGATTTGTTTTTAAGATTTCAGTTACATTTGTGATTATGATTCCTTTAACTAATGAACATATATAATTAATAACACCTCCTTTATGAAAACGCTCTAATTTATCGCAACGTAAATAGCAATCTAAAGCTAAAAAGTAGTGATTCTATTTAATAAAGTATAAAAGCAAATCCAGAGTCAGGATATAACTAAAAGTAGGAAAATATCATGCTGAAAAATCACCCTACATTTAAATTCACAATCTGTAGAGTAGATACTCTAGATATGAATAACGTTTCAGTTAATTAATCGCAAAATCCAACTCTTGGAGGAAGGTTCCTAACCTTTTGGTTCTCAAAGCTGCAAAAATATATATATAAACAAAAAAGATAAATTAATAATAAAAAACTAAGGCTAAATTTCTGCGTTTGTATCACTATCCCTACCATCTTTATAATTATAACCCTGTGGCCAAATGTCCCAAAATTTTGATTAAAAAGGCAGCTATTCTTGCCAAAAACATCACCCTTGTATGGATTTTGTATTCATTTCTTTCTAGAACGAAAAATTAATGCATGTTTATCTGTCAAATATATACATATATGTATTTATATCTACTTCTTTCTAGTACTATATATATACAAACACTGATTTACTTTGTCGTGAATATCTGGTTTTCAGTGCTGAAGATGGAGACCAACAATGCCGTTGATCCCTTACATCAACAACTTGCCATCATGAGGAACTCCCTTCTTTGATGAGGTTATTAATTTTTCCCTTCTCTCCTGTATAGAAATTTTTTTTTTTTTTTTTTGGTAGTCCTCATTTCATCTTGATTTATAGCAAGGGAAAGCCAAATCCTGATCAAGGCGAAATCACGAAATTCCAAAATGGGACCGGAATTCTATGTTACTTCTTCAAAAAGTGTCTATTCCTTATGTGTCTCGTAGCTTATGAAGCTACTCCAAACGATCTGAGTAAACTTAAAGAAAACGACACGAAACATAAAGAAACACAGAAGGAATTCCCACATCACAAAACCTCGTGCACTACATCTTCAATATATGTTTAGCAGTGAGAAGAATTACTATTTTGTTGATTCCTGCTTGCATCATTTCCTTGTTTAAGATATGTCATAGATGAAATTTTCGTTATGCTGTTGAGTCTGATTATTGCCATGCCAGATCAAATTTTTCTGTCGATAGAATTGATTTCATTGCAACAAAAAAAAAAAAAATTGCATTCAAGGATTTGAGTAGAAATATGGTTCATATGAATTCGATTTATTAGCAAAAGAGACTGGAAATGATCTACTATGAATTTAAACTGCTGTGGTGGTATTTTGCAGAAAATGCTGAACTTTCAGTTCCGATTATTGGAGTATCTGGAAGACGGAGCACAACCCAACTTTGCTGAGCAAGTCATGAACACTTTCTTCGAGTCCTCCACTGAAAAGATTGCCATCTTGGAGCAGGCACTGTGGGTACTAATCAGAAGTTTTCTAATTAGTTAGTTAATTAATCCTTTCTCTTTTTTACTAATAAAAGTCATAATTTTTGTGCAATCTAATATCTGTCTACACAGGGAGAAACCCCCCAGCGATTTCTCTGAATTGGACAAGCACCTTTATCACTTAAAAGGAAGCAGCGGCGGGTATTACTTTAATTTTAGTAGTTAATTTTGATCTAACATGTTTTGATTTGACCTTTTTTTCATCTGTTAATTACCGATTATAGGAAGATGATCTTGATTAGCCATACATATTATTATGTACGTGCAGTGTTGGTGCGCACAAGATTTGGATTGAAGTCGGCAAATTGGAGAAATGTATCGAAAAGCACAATCTGGAAAGGTAATCTCCAACAATTTTACAATCCAGTTGGAGCTAACTCAGCGGGTAGAAAGAAAAGGATTTGAATATAGAAGTTCTCAAGTTTGAAACCTTAAAGTATGTTCAGTTTTTTTAATAAGTAAGAGTCAGAGACACCATATACCGGGAAAAAAAAAATGTATATATATATGTGTGTGTGCAAGTATATATAGTATATGTGTGTGTGTGTGCAAGTATATATAGTATATGTGTGAACTTAATGTCGTTATTGACCCCACTGGCCGTATGATCGACGCACAATGACAGGGCTAAGATTGTCCTAGAGAAGATCAAAATGGAACGAGACACTTTGGAATTAAGAATGGAGCCATATTTCCAGGTTTATTTCTCGACAGATTACCATCAAATAATTCATGTATTACAAAATTCTTGTTTCAATCCATGAGTTTTAAAATACAAGACGACTCTTAATTTTAAAATCAAGGGCCTAAAAAGTTATGCAAAAATTAGTTTAAGCCTTGATATAACATTTTATAAATGTTAATCTGATTTCTTTATTTGGTTAATTTCAGCTGCTGCGTCAAGTGGAGCCTTCCAGAGGGTCTCAGCGGCCCAAAAACCTTGCATAGACAAATAATAGTTTTACCTCCTTTTTTTTTTTTTCCTGTCTTTTCTTTTTAATAAACAATGGATTTCCATTGAAAGGAGGCTCTATTAGTATGTTGTTAGTCGTTACATTGTTGGGATTGATTTTCTCATTAAAGTATGTTATTGGTTTTTTTTTTTTTTCCTTATTTGTTAGTTGTGTGAAGGAAATATTTTCTCTAAAAAATGTCTGATTCAGTTGATGAAGCTTTTTGCAAGTATTTCCATAATTCCATTTACAAGTAACAACTCGATCTCAAATCTCCCACCCAACTCCTATTGTGTCCTTACTTTAGTAGCCTAAAATTGTGAAATCCACGTAAATATAGACCACATCTTATACACACACACACACACACACATATATATATACCTACCTGTAGCACACAAAATGTGTAATTGGTTGGACCTAATTTGAGAGGCCAACAAGGTTGAAGAAGGCGCCCTTCATGTGCTTGAGCTGGGCATAGGTGCCTCGCCGCATCACCTTACCGTGGGTGACAACCGCCCTTCAAGAGCACTCGTTGCCTCGTCCAATTGTAGTGTGTTCAGGTTCCGAAATATAGCCTTTGCAATTGCCATCCTCCATTTTTGCCCTCCTGATAACTGCACCCCTATTTCCCCACATTCCGTTTTGTACCCGTCTCTCAATGATCCACCACATTCCCACAAAACCAAATGTCATTATCAAATGGTACTTATGTTGTTACTTGAAAAATACAAAAGTGGTAACAACGAGCAATATTTACTTGCGAGATAAATTCATGCACATGTGCAGCTTTCGCAGCCTCCAAAACCTCACGCTCTAAAGCATCAAGTTTGCCAAGCAAGATGTTTGTTGCGAATGCTTCCGGATTATATCACGGTGTCACCTATGCCAGTGAATATCTAGTTCTCTTATGTCCAACCCAGCAACTTTCACTAAACCATTCTCAACATCGTAGAATCTTAGAATCAGTCCTATTGCTGTTGATTTTCCACACCTGCTTTTCTTGACTAGCCCGATGCCCGTGCCTGGCTTCACCTCTGGTGCAATACTAGTGTCTCTGGCCTATTCTTCATCTCCATCCTTCCTGTTATTTTCTCCAACTTGGTTCCACTACTGCCATCTGCATCAGGCTAACATTTTCAATAAAGGAAAATGCAAATTCCCAAGTTTAGCTTTCACTTATGCCCCGGAGGATTTTGTTTGTTAAACTTCCTAACAACAATTTGTAACAACTACTGTTCGAAAACTTGGAAATTTTCTTTGCTTACATATTTTGTTTTGATGGAAAGTGATAAATACCATAAGATGAATACAAGGAGACAAATTTGCAAGGTAGAGATTAAAACTCAAAAACATAGAAAGATGACTTTAATTGTTCAAGATCATAAACAAACTTTTCCCACATCTTTCTATTACGGTCTTACTCAGAGCGTCTGACCCACATGTTCTTATTATACCCTTACTCAGAGAGTTGGTTATTAGGATTTTGTTTTAATTGGTCAGAGTGGGATGCTAGAAGACTAATTTTCAAATGGAAGTCCTGTTTAGTTAAAAAAAATTATTATTAAAAAAAATCAAAGTAAAAAAATAATAATAATACTAAATAGCATGCGCAAGTTAAAATTAAATAACTTTCTCATCATTCCATCAATCTCACAAAGTACTCTTGTTGAATGTATGTAAGTTAAAATATTGAATTGGGTAAATCCGTCTGCAACATTTACAACATTAGTGACTAGATCTTCTTCTGTTATATTATGTGGGAAGCCTTGGCGTGAAGTATGTATATATGGGCAATAATATTCAACGAAATGAGGGATCACCTAAGGGAACACGATATGGAAGGGTGATTTTCATGTTAATTAATTTACAGAAAATTAGTATCAGCTCTTAAACTTTATTATATGTGATTTCTCGCTGTATAATTGTCGGTACATAAGTTGATTACGAATTCATTAATTTTGCGAAGTTTCATTACTATATAATATCTAGGAATGGCAATGGTGCAGAACGAGACCGAAGAATGCTTTCCTATTTACATCCCCATCGCATAGATAGAAGCGGAGTCAAGGATGGGGATTCCCTGTTTGATGGACTTCCACCGTACTTGTTCCATTTCTCATTTATTATAACTATGCATTAATTAAAAATACAACAATTTAAAATAAAATAGTAACAAAGGAAAATTAGGCTAAGTGACATTTTTTACTCACCTATTTAATAGATGGCCTAACTTTTTTTTTTTTTTTTTTTTTAAAAAGAAAATGGCCGTTTGTCATTTTTCAGATTTGATCAATAAGTGATTGACTAATGGTTAATCAGTATTAATTACGAAAATTGGTGATTGACTATTATGTTGTTAATCAGTGATTGAACATTTAAGAAGATTGATTAACCATTTTAGGAAAAAAAAAAAAAAAAAAAGCATCTTTAACTAAATTTTTAAAAACTTTGGTCTTTTATTAAAAAACTTCTTAAAAGAAAACTATTTAGCTATAAATTCCCTTACAAAATGCACCATAAATTTAGGTTCAAAATCAAACATTTATATATTTATATATGTGTGTATAAAAAAGGGTAATTACTCATTTAGTTCCTTAAACTTTTTAACCTTATACTACTTTAGTCCATTATCTTTTTTCATAACTGCAATGCTCCTAAACTATTAAAATATTACTACAATAGTCATTTCCGTTAATTTTTCTTTGTAAGAGCTTTGATCAATTCAGCATGCCAAACATGAATCGAATGATGAGAAGTACGGGGACCCATATGGTTAGTGTGGGACCCACATATTCCTATTACAGCCTTACCCATAGAATATGGCCTGCATCTTCTAATTATAATCTAAACTAGATAGTCGATTATTATGATTTCATGTCACTGGGACTCACATCTAAGTGGTAACGGTCCAACTTTCTCTTGAAAGAATTCTTAGACCAATGCGGTGTGCCAAACTTGAATCAGATGGCGAGAGTAGGGTGGGACCCACATGTTCATATTACAACCTTTCTCAGAAAGGTTGACTCACATTTTCCTGTGAAGTCTTACTCCGAGAGTCATTTATTTAGGATTTTCTATGTCAATGGTAACAGACATCTTACTATTACAGTCTTACTTCGAGAGTCTGACTCACATCTTCCTAAAGATTTTACATGTAAATTTGTTTCAATATATTTGTATCTTTCTATTACAGCCTACTCAGAGTGTTGGTTATTAGGATTTTTGGTGTTTTGAATTGGACAATCTTACTCGGAGAGCCTGACCCACATATTCTTATTTCAGCCTTACTCAGTAATCTAGAATTTCACATGTCAGTTAGATCCACATCTTCCCGTTATAGACTTATATTAAGAGAATTGATTCATTTTTTGGTATTTTAATTGGTCACAGTGAGACGTTACGAAACTAATTTTCAAACAGAAGCCTTAATTAGTTAGGGAAAAAAAAAAGGTTAAATTTAAAATTAAATAACTTTCTCCATCATTTTATGGAATCTCACAAGTACTCTTGTTGAATGTTTATTACTAGCCGACGCAGCTGACGTGGTATAACATTACAGGAAGACATTACTTCGGAATTCTTTCATGTAAATTAGCGGCTTAGTACCTCTTTTAAATCCTGCCTAACTGACGGTTAGAAAGGTTATCCAGTTAGTTACACGAGGTTCCAACAAAAAAAAGTTAGTTACAAATATATGTCATGGTTTCAGAGATAACTCTATAAATAATAACTAAAGTTTTTCTTGTACCTTAGAGAAAACCAGACTTAAGTGCCTTGTGAAAAGGAGAAGAAGAATTAGCATTGGTGAAGGCTGATTAGTGAAGACTGTTTCAGCATTTTCCCTGTGGACGACTCGACTAATTAGGTACGTAAAAGTGCTCTTTAGTTCACTAATTGTTTTCTTAATTCTTCTTTTTTGTGCAGATTCTTGATTAATTAATCTTTATTAAGAGTTCGAATTTAGCTATCGGTGTGTGAATCAACTGCAAGATTTCCAGAAAAAGGGGGAAAAAAAAAAAAAAAAGGAGAAAGAATTATCTGCAATGTATTGCACCAGAACCATGGATTTGTAGAACACATATATCTACATTTAAAGCGTGCTATATTATGTTTGATTTTCTTGGATTTTGATTTGTTTTTAAATTCGAGAAACTAAATTACTCAAGGATTTCGGTGCCAAAGATTTGATTCATTTATATTCCATATTAGAAGAAAATCTAAGCCTTTAGATCATAATCAGAGGGGAAAAAGAAACTTACTAAGTTGCTTCTTTTTTTTTTTTTTTTTTTTTTTGGTCTTCTTTTCGGTACAGATCATGTTCTTTTTCTTGAATCCTTATTAGCTCTTTGCGCGTGTGTGTCAATTTCGCTGTTAAAAAGTTTTAGCAATTAAAGATCTTGAAAAGCAATCTTGCAATTTATAATGACAGAATGGTGATAGTACTGTTGTTGTTTAATCTGCGGATTTATATGTATACGTGCATATATATAGACACACATAGATAGATACAGTAGTACGTAGTTGGTGTTCCTGTCATTTTCCCTCTATGCTTAACAAGTAGAAAAAATCTATACATTTCTGTATAGTTATAGCGGGCAATATATATATATATATAGATATATCTTATGGAATCGATCTTAATTGAAAGTTATTTTTTTGTATTACTTGGTCCTTGGCATCGTTTTGTAATGGTTATAGCTTTGTCTCCTTTTTGAAAATTCTCTGATTTATTGTAATTTACTGCAGTAATCTAAAGCTAAAAAGTAGTGATTTTATTTAATAAAGTTCAATAGTAAATCGAGAATCAGTATCTACTAAAGTAGGAAAATATGATGCTAAAACTCATCCTACATTTATTTCATAATCTGCAGAGTAGATACTGTATATATGAATAATGTTTCAGTTAACAAAATCAAAAATCCAATTCTTGGAGGAAGTTTTCCAACCTTTGGATTCTCAAAGCTGAATAAAAATTAAAAAATTAAAAAATATATTTTAAAAAATAATGTTATATTTCTGCATGTGTCTCGCTATCACTGACATGTTATATTTCTTCATAACCATGTGGCAATTTCCCATAATTTTGAGAAAAAGCAGTCATTCCGCCAAAAACTCACCCTGTTTATATATTTTTTCAATAATTCTTTCTTGAACAATATTATGCATGCTTACAGCTATTTCAACTGTGCGTATACATTTATACAGATAGCAACGACTTTCTATATATAGTAGCACTGGTTTGCACAATATTGGTGTTATCCAAGGATTCATAATTCAGTGCATTTGTACTCTTACTTAGTGGTTAATATCTGGTTTTCAGTGCTGAAGATGGAGACCAACAATGCTGCCGATCCCTTGCGTGAACAACTCGCCATCATGAGGAACTCCCTCTTTGATGAGGTTTTATTTTTTTTTTTCCCTTCTCTTGCATGGAAATATTTCTGTAGTATCTTATTCAAGTTGATGCAGGAAGTCTTAGGGTTTGTTTGGTTGGTTAGTTTGAGTTGAAATATTTTAGTTGTAATAGTAAATTTTCAGAAAAGACAAAAAAATTTTTAAGAAAAAGACAAAAACTTTTTGGGAAAAAGACAAAAAAAAGTACAGTTTGAGTTGAAATGAAATTAGTTACCAAACGCCCCCTTAGAAGAGAGAGCCAAATCCATGACAGATCAAGGCGAAAATCGCCAAGAACCAAAACCGGGACTAACAATTCTATATTCGGTTCTTCAAAAAGTGCATTTTAGATATAGGTTTCTTAGCTGAGCTTATAAAGCTACTTCAAACGACACTAAACTTAAGAGAAAGAAAACGACACAAAATGTAACATAAAGAAACACAAGAAATTCCCACATCAGAAAACCTCCTGCATCATATCTTCAACACATTTTTAGTCAGAAGAATTACTATTTTTTTTATTCCAGCATGCGTCACTTCCTTGTTTACGACATGTCATAGACAAAATTTTCGCTAAGTTGTGGAGTCTAATTATTGCCAAGGACTTTTTTTGCACGTAGAATTGATTTCGTTGCTAAAAAAATATTGCATTCAAGGATTTGAGTAGAAATATGGTCCTGATGCATTGGATTTATTAGCAAAAGAGGCTAGAAATGGTCTGTTATGAATTTAAACTGGTGTGGTGGCATTTTGCAGAAAATGCTAGATAATGAGTTCCGAGTATTGGAGACTCTAGAAGACAGAGAACAACCCAACTTTGCCGAGCAAGTCAATGAACGGTTTCTTCGAGTCCTCGGACGAAACGAATTGCCATCTTTGAACAGACACTGTGAGTACTAATCAAGGGTTGTTTAATCAATAATTAGTTAATTAAAACTTTTTTCTCTCTCTCTCTCTCTTTTTTTTTTTAACACTAAACAAGTTATAACAACATTAAAATATCAGGGAGAATCCCACCAGCGATTTCTCTGAATTTGAAAGGCAACTTTATCGCTTAAGAGGAAGCTGCAGCGGGTATTACTTTAATTTCATTACTTAATTTTGATTTAACATGCTTTGATCAGACAGTTTATCAGCTGTTAATTACCAATCATAATCAGCTCATCTTCATTAGTTATACATATCATCATGTATTTGCAGTGTTGGTGCGTGCAAGGTTCGGATTGAAGCCGATAAATTGGAGAAATGCATCAAAGAGAGCGACCTTGAAAGGTATCTTCGGTCAATATATAGTCCTGCTGAGTCATGTTCGAAACAATAAACCATGTTTAAATTTCTTTTCAATAAGTGAGAGTCACAGTCATCATATTGACAATATATAACATATATATATACGTATGCAAAGTGTAAATAATATACGCATGCGTCCAATGTCGCTATTGACCAATCCCGCCGTATGATCAATTCATGGTGGCAGGGCTAAGATTGTCGTCCAGCAGATCAAAAAGGAACGAGACACTTTGGAATTAAGATTGGAGCCGTATTTCCAGGTCTATTTCTCAACAAAATACCCTCAAAAACATTTTTGGTTCAATCCTTGATCTAATAATTTATAAATATTAATCTGATTTTTTTGTTTGGTTTTATTTCAGCTACTGCGACAAGTGGAGCCTTCCAGAGGATCTCAGCGCCCTAAAAGCCTTGGAGATGCAAATAAATAATTTCTAGCTCTTTTTTTTTTTTTTTTTCTTTCCATTTTAATAGACAATAGATTTCCTTTGAAAGGAAGTTCTATTAGTATGTTGTTAGTTGTTGCAGTTTTGGAACTAACTTTCTCATGAAAGTATGTTGTTGGGATTTTGTTCTTCTATGTATTTGTTTTGGGACGGAAATATTTTCTCTACAAAATGTTAATTCAGTTGGTTATACAACATTCTAGCTCAAAATCTGACCAACAATCTCTAAGGAGCTCGTAAAAACCTAGTCCTTGATTGGATTATAGGTTTGAAAAGTAAATTTAGATAGTAAATTCAAATTTTGTCCAAAAAAGCACTATAAAGAAAACTTTTTAAATAAGACCCAAAACAGTATTAAATTGGTGTTTCATATGTGGTACTAAACTCAATTATTTTCATTTACAAGTTCGGCTACGGCCTTAGTGGAATCATTTGGGCCTCAGTAGAGAACCAGCCACGTAGGCTAATGATCCATCAAATGCCCATTTACTACAGTTCTAAAGCCCATATTCAAAGTTAACCATTGACAGAGCTCTAAGCCTCTTAACAACTTGATCTCAAATTTCCCGCCCAACTCATGTAGTGTCCATACTTTAGTAGCCTTACATCATGTGGACCATATCATATATCTCTATATATCTATATATATATGTAAGACTCTTACAAAATGTTTAATTGGTTGGACCTAAGTTTGAAAGGCTAACAAGGTTGAAGAAGGCGCCTTTCATGTTGCTTGAGTTGGGCATAGGTGCCTCGCTCCGCCACCTTCCCGTCCGCGACAACCGCAATCGAGTCCAACTGTTTTATGGTGTTAAGCCGATGCGCCACCACGATGGTGGTCCTTCCAACCATGATCCGGTCGAGTGCTTCTTGCACAACCTGTTCTGATTGCACGTCAAGCGCACTCGTTGCCTCGTCTAGTAGTAGTATGGTCGGGTTCCGAATTATTGCCCTTGCAATTGCTATCCTCTGCTTTTGCCCTCCTGATAGCTGCACCCCTCTTTCCCCGCATTCCGTTTTGTACCCGTCTTTCAACGATCTACGTACACCACATTCACACAAAACCAAATGCCGTTATCAAATGGTTTCTTAACAAATACGAAATTCAAATCAACGAGCAAGATTTACTTACGAGACAAATTCATGTGAGCATTGGCGGCTTTGGCAGCTTCCACGACCTCGTGCTCTGAAGCATCAAGCTTGCCAAACAAGATGTTGTCGCGAATGCTGCCGGAGTATATCACGGGTTCTTGGCTAACCAATGCTGTGTGTCTCCTATAACATTGAATGTCTAGTTCTCTTATGTCCACTCCGTCAACTTTCACTGAACCCCTCTCAACATCATAGAATCTTTGAATCAATCCTATTACTGTTGATTTTCCGCATCCGCTTTTCCCGACTAGCCCGATGCTTGTGCCTGGCTTGACCTCTAAGCTGAACTGGCACAACACTAGTGTCTCTGGCCTGCTTGGATATGCAAAATCAACTTTCTTCATCTCTATCTTTCCCGTTGTCTTCTCTAACTTGGTTCCACTACTGCCCTCCTCATCCTGCTAACATTTTTGTCTTTGTTTACTAATTTTGTTTTGACGGTAAGTGATCAATGTCATTCAGAAAATTTCATAAAATGTGAAAAGATGTGTAAAATGAGACAATTTTGCAAGTGTAGAGACGACAAAAATTGCAAATTAACTCTCAAAAACGGAGTAGTAAGATTACTAGTTACAGATCATAACAGTTATTGTCATATCAGTACCTCATAATGGTAAGATTTTGTTCCACATTTAAATTAAACTCGAACTAAACTGTATTTTTTTCAACGTACTTTTTTTTTTTTTTTTCTTGAAAAGTCAATAAAATTTATAAGTGATTTTTTAAATGTCAACCAACTATAACTTAAAAATTTTACTTTCAACCGACGAACCAAATACAAACTAAATTTACTTTCTAATACATATTGGGTAGGACCCATTTATTATGAATCGATTTTTTGTTTAACAAAACCAAATTAAAATCTGATATTCTACTAATTTGTCTCTTTCGTCATCCCCTAATTAAGATTTGTTACTATCACCTAATATTTTTAAGTACAAGACCATTTGGTTAATTACAAAATTTTCGAGTTAAGATCAAATGACATGTCTTAATTAGTGAGATAGCAAAGGAGATAAACAGTTAGAGGAGGGAAAAGTGTGTTTACTCACGTTATTAGGTCCTGAAATGAGTGATTTCCGGTCAAGAATCTGGAACACGGCGGCGACGGCGGCGGAGCCCTTGGCGAGGTCGGAAGTCATGCTTCCAGCTTCGGCAATGACCTTCCCAGTGCTCACCAATATGAAGAACGTCTTGAACACATCTCCGGCCGATATCTGCCCTTTCTCCACAAGCTTACCTCCGTACCAGAAATCCAGAGCCCACGACGTGAACGTCAGGCACTGCGCCGACCCCATTCCGATCCCGGCCATCCACGACCTTTTCCTCGCCTCCTTCCTCGGAGCTTCCTGGGCTTCCTCGAAAAGCTCTAGAACTTTCCCGATGCTTCCGAACGACGTCACTATCCTGTGGTTGTACACGGCCTCCACCGCGATTTGCGTGCTCTGGTTTTGTGCCCTGACGATGTTCGACGAAATGCTTGATAGAAGGACTTTCCGCGTGTAGAAGCAGAGGATGGTTAATGGCTGCACGGCGATCATGACGAGTGCGAGCTTCCATGCCACGACGAGCCCCATGATCATGGCGATCGTCACGGCGGAGGTGGTTTGGACCAGAAGCGAGACCCTGTCGGCGACGAGGGACTTCACCATGGAGGCCTCGTTGCTCAGTCTCGAACATAATGCGCCGCTTGAGTTCTCTTCCTTGTCGAACCATGCGGTTTCGAATGTCAGGATCTTCTCGAGCATTCGCAGGCGGATTCGCTTTGTTAATCTTTCTCCCATGTATGCGAAGTTGTAGTGTTGTAGGAGATTTAGAATGATGGAGACGACAGAGAGTGCGCAGAAGATCAACGAATATGTGCGGATTCGGGCACGCATTTCGTCGTGACTAGGGGCGAAGAAGGCAGAGATCATGCCACCGATGCTCAAGGCATAGGTGGGCTGGACTGATCCGAATGCAACAGCGGAGAGGCTGCCGATGAGGCCTTGCCTCCATTCTGGGGCGTTTAGGGACAGAAGGCGGGTAAAGGAAGGTGCTGGGTGGGAAACAGTGGGCTGCGGAGTGTTTTCTACTGATAGGTTTGGTGATTTTAAGAAGACTACTGGACTTGACTTGGCAGTGCCTGGCCTGCTGGCACTGCTTCTCGTGACTGACGAGACTAGGCCAGAGGTATCTAATTGGTCGTTGTTGTCCACGAAGAGCTAAATTGTCTCTGCATTTTGGCGAGTTTTGCATAGTGGCCATTGTGGCGATTGATAAGATCATTGTGTGAGCCAATTTCGATTATGCAGCCACCGCTGATCACCGCTATGAGGTCAGCATTACGCACAGTGGAGAGCTTGTGTGCTACCACCTGGTCACATCGAGTAAAAACTTCGTGAAACTCCAAATGCTGTTAAGATTAATCAAGTAAATAAAATGCATCTTTGAATCAATTACCAAGGTGGTTCTTCCCATGGAAGCTTGATCAAGAGCATTTTGGACCAGAGTTTCTGATTCCGAGTCGAGCGCACTCGTTGCTTCATCAAGAAGTAGAATTACAGGGTTCTTGATGATTGCCCTGGCTATGGCAATCCGTTGCTTTTGTCCACCTGATAAAAGTGCTCCTCTCTCTCCAATCTGCCAAATTTTTTAATTTTTCTAGTTACTATAAAGTAGACCCATGTTATCAGAATCAATATAGAAGTATAATAATCAAATATCATATTCTTATCTTATCTTATCATTTTTAGTCTAAAAAGCTGGGACAAGTTAAAGCACACACAACGCTTTTCTTACTTCATGAGAATTTAACTTCAAAATAACATATCTAAACTACATAACTTTACCCCTTTTTTTTTTCTCTTTGTTTACTTTATCCTCGGAACTAATTTCTTTTGTTGACCAAAAGAAAACAAATTCAAGCTTAACATAAAGAACTTAAGGGAATAAAATCTTTAGACTTTGCCTTTACTATTTATGAACTAAACCAAGTAGATATTTAATCGCGGAAATATGATTAACCCACCTTTGTTTCATACCCTTCTGGAAGCTGCCTGATGAAATTGTGAGCGTTGGCGGCCATGGCAGCGGCAGTGATTTCTTCCATGGTGGCGTCAAGCTTCCCAAACATGATATTATCCTTTATTGAAGTCCCAAACAAAGCATGGTCTTGACTGACAAGTCCCATTTTCCCTCTTATCCACTTCAATTGCAGTGTCCTCACATCCACACCATCAATCTTCACCACTCCATCATCTGCGTCGTAAAAACGCTGAACCAATGAAATTGCTGTCGATTTGCCACTTCCACTGGCACCAACAAGAGCAACCGTTTTTCCCGCTTCCACTCTGAGGTTGAAATCTTTGAGGACAACGGCATCAGGGCGAGAAGGGTATGTGAATTTGACATGTTCGAACTCAAGCTCGCCTCTAACTTTGTCTAGCACAAGTCCTTTGGTGTCTTCTCCATCAATGAGTGGTATCCGATCGATCCTGTTGAAGATTCGTTGTGCAGCAACTGACGCTTCTGTGAAGTACTTCACATCCGGAAGGGCCATTCCAAGGGACCTGCACTCCGATTTTCACACGGTAAATATATAATATTTCTGTAGCATTAGGACTCCAAACTAATAGAAGATTTTCTTCAAAGAAGCCTCTAATCCTAGTTTTTTAGTATTTTCTGCCTAGATTCAATTTCAGTGGTAATAATTCCTTCATGTTCAATACATTTTGCGATCAAACAATTAAGTACAAACTGCTCCATTAGCACTTCTAATTAAAAGTAAATAATTCTTAGACTATAGAATTAGGTACTAATAAATTATCAACCACCAAATTAACTTGTAGATTATGCATTTTGAGCATAACAAAAGGTTCAAGGGAGAACTACATTTTTTCATACCAATTTTGGAATCTTAGCTACAGGAAATGACAATTAGATGCCAAGTTCTCGAACTCTAAAATTATTAGAAGGAAACAATAACTTCTTGTTAGGATCATTTCTAATTGACAATCAATTAGTCAAGTTCCACAAAATCAGTAGGAAAAAAATATTCCAAAAAACTATTAGGCCTAAATGTCCAATTAGAACGCAATCTTCCCCTTGCAATGTTCACTCAAACTATTTTGCAACGTGTACATTTTCAAGTAAATTTAAGTCTAAAAATTAGGGCAAAATCACCTACTTTCTTAGGATATATATGGCATAAATCAACCAAACAAAATTAAAACTTAAAAAGTTATTAAAAAAGATTTGAAAACAAGTTGAAGTATTTGGATAATATGCCTGAAAAACAGTAGCTCTCCAGAAGAACTTCTAGTTAAAGTCACGGAATGTGACATATAAAAAAAAAGCTCTTCTCAATATATATTAAACTTTGAAATTTATATCAGACATTATTTTAATATTTTAATTACTTATTAAAATATCTTAAAATTATTTTTGATCTATTAAGTTATTTTAAAAATACGATTTTAAAAAATTTACTCACAATTTTTTCTCCTTTATTCATGTACTGCCTAAAAAAAAATAAAAATAAAAACTCTACCTAACTGATGCACGCAAAGTAAATAAACATAAATAAACATGCGTAAAAAGAAAGACATCTCTAGAAATACCAACAAAAAAAAATTCCTTCACTGCAAAATGATGAGGAAATCAAAATAAAGATAAATTAAACGTGTGGAGATATAAATCAACTTTCCAAAAAATTAGGTGGGGTTAGGTGAAAAATTGATTGTCACCTATACCTAGATGCTACACATACGTTAACTATTTTCACAATCTTCTACTAAATATGCTAATACAGCCTAATTTCAGAAGGAAAATAAAAATCTAAAACAATCACTGGTGGTGGTGATTTGGTGGCAAAAAAAAGGGCCTATTTAGAGCTTCACAATTATCAAGTCTCATATTCAAGTTGTGACCCACGCGTCTAGACCTAGAGTTAGGTTTCTTATGATCCCATTGGTGCGTCTGGTGAGCTCATTTAATAATCATTGGGACAGGGGTGTGAGGATAGGGACATGAGAAGACTACCAATCCTTTTTTTATCCATAAAAAAAGATTAAAAATCTAAAATCAAGCCATGTTTAATATGATGCTTCAAAAAAATGAAAAAAAAAAAAAAATTGTACATACAGTCCACTAAGTACGAAGGAGATGCCAGCTGCATAGATTCTTCCACCGCTCTCGCCTTTATACATCACCAAACGGCTTCCATACCACGCAAGAAATGCCCATATTGTAAACGACAACCCCGTACTCCCCACGGCCAGGCCTTTGGCGATGCCTTGTTTGATTCCCAACTTTGTCGTTCTGTCCAGTATGGCTGAATATCTCTCCACAATTCTCTTCTCGGCGGTGAACGAATAAACCGTTCTGATCGAGCTCAGAGCCTGCTCGACGATGGTGTTCGCCTTGCCGTACTCCTTGTGAGACTTCCTCGACAAATAGAGAAGGTATTTGCCGTAGATCATTCCCGGTATGATCAACAGAAGCAGCGTCGGGAAGGCCACTAGGGCGAGCCTCCACGAGAAGAAAGTGGCGAAAGCAAGGCCGGAGATGAACACCGATGAGTGCATCAAAAAGATTGGCACCTAAAAAATTGAGGACAGACGCAGATCAGTTTTGCATACCTTTTCATTTGATGTAATTTTAACCTTATTTATTGTTTGAAAAACACGCACTACCGATAGGTATCTACAGGATGTAATGATGTAAAAGAAAAGGGAAAGAGAGAAGAGACAGAAGGCTGTTTAGCATCTTTTGTTGATAACTATTGTAAGATATGATTACACTAATTTGATTATGATCCAGGGAAAGAAACAAGTTTGTACTTGATCAATAATGAGGGTCAATTTATTGGTTGTGTACCTTTTCACTGAGAACTTCTTGAATGAGAAAAGTGTCTTTGGAGATACTATTGATGACTTCTGACGTAGTAGCTTCTTGCGAGTCGAAAAAACCGACTTCTTGTCGGAGAACAGCTTCCAAGTACTTGTAACGCATCCTCAGAACTAGCCTTTCACTGGTTTTGCTCCAACAATATCCCTCTGCACCATTTTTTCGATAATTAATTTCGATTAGCCCTTTTATAAGCTAGATCTTGTTCATCAAATTAGTCATCTAGGACTTCTTAGATGTCACTTTTTTCTTTTTTCTTTTGGTCTCTCTCTCTCTTCTAAGAAATTAAACTAGGGCACTCTAGGGTTTCATCGGCCGAAAAAAAAAAAAAAAAAGGCAAATGAGAAACACGTTTTTGATGTCTCCTTTGGACACTACCAACTTCTGTTGTTTCTTAGGATGCCAATCTGAAACAGTATGAAAGGGTTTAAACAAAGTAACAAATTAACTCCTGTTGTTAGAAACAAAGGCAAAGGAAATTACAAGAAGAAAAGGAGGAAAACAAAAAAAAAAAAAAAAAAAAAAAAGTGATTTTGAAATTACCCATAAAAGCCACCACCATTACCGCTAATCCCAAGTACACAAAGTTCAAACTGCACTGTTAATTACAAAACCCAAAAAGAAAAAAACCAAAAAATGAGGAAAATGTAAGTAATATCTCAAAAAAAAAAAAAAAAAAAAAGAACAAGAATGAAAGTGTTGAGCACAAACCTGTTCAACCTCGGCCATGAAATTGCTTCGATTTTGTTGGGTCTGACCATATCCCAAACTGTTCATAATACGGCTAGCGAAAACCAGCAAAATGTTTGTAGACATGCCATCTCCAATAGCTCCAGTGGTACCCAAAATCATCAGCAAAATATCGACCCAATCCGCATATCTCAGAACTACGAAAAGATTTGGTGAACTACTCTTAGTCGGCTGATCTGTTTTCTTCATCTCTTCGACATTCTCCTTTGGAGAGCCCATGTTCTTGCTTCTACTTCTTGTTAGAGCCTCAAATGAGGACTGTCTATTTATATAGACATTTAACAAAGTATATACATGTATGCATAAATATTTTAATACATATTTGTATATATGTGTACAGCAAAGTGACCAGCTCGTGATTTCCACATATATATATATATATATATATATGATATTTTGATATTGTCACGAGCTTTAATGTGGGGTCCTTAAAGATTGTTCATATATATGTAATGGATGTTACTTTCGATACCACATGATGAGGCTAGAGTGACCAATATTTAGAGTGCTGTTCAACAAAGATGACCATGACTAGTGTGCAATTGGCCAGTTTTTTGTTTTTTTGCGGTTTAACTTTTGCTTCTCTTTCTTTTTCTTTCTTTTGTTTAGCTTAGTTTTTTATTAATTTAAAAAACTGTATATTGTTTAGTTTAGTTGCATAGTGATGATTGATGTGAGAATTTCTTTGGGCACAAGTCTTTTACTGTCGGATTTTTTGTTCCAAGAAACTATACTAGTTTTAATTTTGGTTTATTAATCAAACGCGTGACGCTGATTCTAATATATAATAAAATTTTAAAGCGACGTGAGAGATTTTTACTCCAAATCTCAACATTTAAAATGAAGATGCGGTATACTGTTAGCTAAACCTACAGCCACAAATATAATAATTTCAGTTAAAAAATGAAACTACACAAAAATAATACATTTTAACCAATTAGAAAAGAATAACATTAATCCTATAGTTAATTCCTACATTTCCAAGTTACTTTTATATTAGTACATTACTAGTACTTATTTGTTGGAGAAGGACAATCATAATTTTAAATTTTTTAAAAGATTGAATTATACTTTTAGAAAGTTCAAATAACATATTTTACTATGCGTGTAGAAAAAGGAGAACGTATAAAGAAGCTTTTTGAAAAACTAAACACGAATTCTAGGGCTTCTTCTTCTTTATTTGACAGAGTTTTTCCTTTTATCTTAATCAGTAGAAGAAGAAAAGCTAAAGTTGTAACTGATCATTAAGTGTTTAGAACTACATTTTTTAAAAAGTTTTCTATAGCTCAAAATGATTTCAAATCTTCTAATTAGCAGCAAAAATATTAGAGTGAAATTTATAATGTCTTACTGAAACTATAGTACAAGTTTTTTCTAAAAGTCATACTTTGTGACTTTGACTGCAATTCTTTTTAACCGATCATTTAAATACTTTCATATTTTTGGACTCAAAAAGCTAAAAGTAACTTTCACGAAGTTATTCTAGACCCTAAACTGGGTTGAATGACTTCTAAACAAGAATATCGAGACCTAATAGATCGTTTCCTCTTCTTTTTTTTTTTTTTTAATTGTTGTCTTTTCTTTTGAATATGTAGCGTATATTTATTTTCTTATTTGGATTTATAGTGTAATTCTACCAGCCAAGATCGTTTGCTACTGTATTCCCACTAATCTGCGTTGTTAGCTGTATTTTTTGGACTCTCTCCAAATATATACACAGCATATATATGTGTGCGATATGTGTGTTTGTGCATGTATGATTTTGTATAGTGTATATGTAGGATCATCATGGTACTTTATGTTGTCTTTTTTTTTTTTTTTTCATAAATCTATCTTCATTTGCATTTATTTTAATATTGAATACTGGCCGGCTTTGGCCAGAGTATAAGCTTCCAAACCTACATGCATACATATATATATATATATATATATATATATGTTGTAGTAGGAAGAACTTCAGTGCAGCTTTATTTGTCACTACATCTCTTTTGGAGCTTTAAATATAAAATTCATGAATCTCTATGAGCTTTAAATAATCAATCTGATGGCCAATTACTTTTCCTAGGAGAAAATGATCAGCGTTCATAATTGTTGAAACTATACACATTAATTAAATTGATCATAATCTAGATCTTCTTTCATGATTAATGTATAGAATAATATATATATCTCATTCTTTTCACATACATGCATGATCCTAAACTAGACCATCAAATATTCCCCCCACTCAAAACAAATTTATTTATTAACAATTGGAAATTAAAAGGATCTCGTTGAGATTTATGAGATCTTTATGTTTTATAATTATACTCCATCTACTCCTAATTATCATTTTCCCATTTTTGGAGTACTATTGAAAAAAGTGGAGCATGTAACATATTTCATTTTCTTGGAAACCAATTTGATATGGGAAAATTTGCCTTTTTTTCCATGGACATGAATCACAACCAAATTGGAAATGGCAAAAAAAAAAAATGCATTTACATAATGTATACCCAAAAGGAGAATATTGGTGTGTGTGTGTAAGGAAAAAAGAAAGAAAGTTGAAATTAAGGCAAACAGAGAAAGTTGGCACTCTATTCGTAATGGCCTTTAATATTCGAATAATTTCAGGCTAATTGACTAATTTGAAAAAAATAAATAAATAAACAAATTTTTTAAAATGAATTTTGCAGCCACAACAGAACCAGCCCCTCTTTCCATGTCCTTTATATTCTTGTTCTGTTATCCTTGTTTTTATCTTATATTTCACGTGGTTCTTGCCATACTCATTTTCAATGTTTAAAGCATAGAATTTTTCTATCTCGTAATTAATATTCTTTTGTATAATGTTCTACGACATAACGCGCTTGTCGGTCTATAGATAAATTATTATTCTTTACGTATCTGCCATGTGCAAACAAATATATACGTGTACTTTTGGCTTCCATGTAGATATGAGAAATCTTAATTAACTTCGACTGTTGGAATGAAACATTAAGCACCTTATATTGGTTCTAAGCAATCTAATCACGTAATTCGGATTGACGGCGGGTATGTTGGAAATTTTGTGTATGTGGACTTGAAACACGAATTAGGTTCACCTTTTTTTTTTTTTTTTTTTAATTTGCGCCATGCAGTATTAGTGAAAATTCACAAAGTAAAGAATTATGTTCTCTAAAATGGTTTTTTTTTTTTTTTTTTTTGGGAAAGAGAAAATGAGGAAAGTTAGAGGATGTTGAAATCCGACAATAACTCTAGCTAGCAAATACTTTTGACACACAATTGCATTTTCAACACAATGAACTTTTGTTACGTGAGACACATCAATATGGGACCTTGATGCGGCAAGCAAAATGTTAAACGACGATGGTATAAAATTCCATTTTTTGTGGGGTCCAACGACAACATGCATGTATTTGGCAACTTTTTATTTTTTTTATTTTTTCAACGGAAGACGCCTGCAACGTTTGATATTAGCTCTGTCATTTCAATTTCATCCAAATATCAATGTCATTTTATTATGATTTTTGTTTACTGACCAATTAGATTTTTAAAACAAAATTACTATAGTGTGTATTATCTTCATACGTCGGGTCATTATCACACAAAAAGTTAATAAAACGTACAGTTCAGAATTTTATTTTATTTTATTTTTCATAAGTTACAATGATTTTTCTCCAATATTCCTTTTTTTTTTTTTTTAGTAGAACGTTTGTGTATCATTTTTGCCCTCTTTTTTTTTCTTTTTTTTTTTTGGTTCTGCAAATCGTCCTTTACTGTTGTAAAATAAACCACAATATACCCCTAAACCAATTAAACTATTTAAAATACCGAAACTCTCCTCACCAACCTCTTACAATGTACTGATTTTAGTATTAATTAACTAAAAAATTAAATAAATTGATTTCCAATAAAGTGTATCTTCCACCTTCCTCCAAAATCCTAAAGCTTTGTCTAGTTCGAAGGATGGAGAGGAGGCAGGATAAAGAGGGTTGGAAGAATGGGGAATATGAAGGATGGAGGATTATAAAAATCTTTTTACGTTATTCTGTTGGAGGGAGAGAGAGTTAAAAGAATTGATAACAGTTATTTGTGCAACTACTATATTGACTGCTTGTATAATTTTTTAATAATTTTTTTCGGACAATAAAATAGACTTTTGACATAAAAACTGGTGGATTAGCTGAATCCTTCTACTAATGAAAGGATCCATTTAGTGGGTTTTGACGGAGACAATATCCCTCCACCTCTCCTCCCCTTCCCTATTCTCTCTAACAAAACAAGGAATTGGATTTCTCCTTCCACCACTCTCTCCATCCCTCTCCCCTCCTCCAACGAATATAAACCATCCCCTGCTCCAACCAAACATTTCCTAATGCTATGTTTGGTTCGGTGGAAAAGTGGAATGAAGAAAGTAGGGGGATGGACTATTGGGTGGAAAATAGTAGATTAGATAGTTTGATAGGAAGGAAGAGAAGAGTGAAAGGAAATTTGAGTAGAAAAAACAGTACAATGGAACCCATAAATTTATTCTCTCCAAAAGTAGTGGGAAGAAAATTAAAATCTACCCAATAACTCCTAAATTTATTCTTTTTGCCCTAACTTTGAAAGTAGGTAATATATAGATAACAAAAATAGTAATTATACAACATTTTTTATTTTATTTTCTCTCCTTCCATCATATCAAACAACATAAAAAAAGAATAAAATCTTTTATCTTCTTCTTATCTTCTTTCACTTTCATTTAAAGCCCTAATAAAAGCAACCAATACTTGAACTAGCAACTTCCTCTCGCTCCTCGAACAAAGATTATCAGTGAAGTTTTGTTTAAAGTATAGATCACCAGTAGCAGTAAGTCGTGCTAATCAAGTTCCATTGGTTCACTCATCTGGGTTTTGTCATACTTGGTTCCGCAGCTACTTTAACTTAATGTAGAAACTATATTTTTATCCTATCAATAGATGTAATTGTAACCGTAAAACAAAACAGATAATTAAGTGTACCAAAAACAGATAACACCATTATTTTTAGAAATTTTCATTTTTAGTCCATACCGAAACCAAAATCAATTTCAAAATGCTCATAAATAGGTCAAACTATTTCGCTGTCACATCAATGCCAACTTTAAAAAATTAATTAATTAATTAATTATTCTCTTTCTTTTTACAATTTCTTAATCTTTATCTTTACTCTTTATTATATTAAAAGAGCCAAAGTGTTACCTTATATACTTGACATGTGACATTATTTTCTTTTTCCTTTTCTTTTTTCATTCTCTGATCTTTTTTTCATTTTTTTTAGCCTCTTAATTGAAACTAATTTTCTCAAATATATCTCTATCTAAAAATTTTTCTATATAACCCATTTAACTACTGTTATAATCTTTATCTTTACTATATTAAAACAGCCAAAATGTTACCTTATGCACTTGACATGTGGCATCATTTTTTTTTCTTTTCTTTTTCCCTTTTCTTTTTTCATTCTCTAATCTTTTTTCATTTTTTTTAGCCTTAATTAAAACTAATTTTCTCAAATGTATCCCTATCTAAAAATTTTTCTATATAATACATTCAACTACTATTATAATCTTTATCTTTATTTGTACTATATTAAACGAGCTAAAGTGTTACCGAATGCACTCGACATGTGGCATCATTTTCTCCTTTCTTTTTCTTTTCCCTTTTCTTTTTTCACTCTCTAATCTTTTTTCATTGTTTTAGCCTTAATTGAAACTAATTTTCTCGAATGTATCCTTATCTAAAAATTTTTCTATATAACCCTTCAACTAGTGTTATAACATCTCACCAATAACTTTCCATTTGATTTACTCTTTTTTTTTTTTTTTCAATTGTGCACGACAGCACGTGCTCATCACTAGTCTACACAAAAGCACAAACCAACACGTCTTGTGCAAGCACGCGCACGCACGTGTGTTTGTTTCATAAAGTCTTAATTAAAGTCACGACCAGGAGATTCTCTTAGATCTAGAATTGCCTGTTCTTAAAGTTAATTTCCTACATAAATGCCAAGCTTTTGATTAGTACTAGTTAATATTTCACTCTCTAATTAACCATGCAATAGAAATCCTTACTCCCTAGTGTCTCTTCTCTAAAAATTGTGATGATAAAATTTTACATATATATATCAGCTTGTAATAAACTAGATTAGAGCTAAATAATTTTGGAGCCTAATCGATTGTTTCTGATATACACGCACTTTTTTCTCCAAATTCCGACTTTTAGGGC
>CM046383.1:5442390-5454318 GCA_025413485.1 Ficus microcarpa | reverse complement strand
ATTTTATCTACATAAGGGAAAATTAAAATAATAAGTTAAAAAAATAGACCTACAAAATCAAAACAAAAAAAAAAAAAAAAACAAAGGACTTGGAGGGGAAAGAAAAAGATAGGCATGAAAAAAAATACGAAAAAGATAAAAGGATTAAAATGAAAAAAATTGACCACTACAAAAAAGGACTAAATTGCAAAAAAAAAAAAGGCCGAAACTAAAAAAAGAAAAAGAGAATTGAAGGACCAAAAGTTAAATACAAAACAATTTTGTCCAAAATGGTTGTCTAAAGCATGTGCTACACACATATTGAACATATTTGAGAAACTTTATCTACATAAGGGAAAATTAAAATAATAAGTTAAAAAATAGACCACAAAATAAAAAAAAATAACAAAGCACCTAAAAATAAAAAATACAAAAAAGAGGCATGAAAAAAATACAAAAAAGATAAAAGAACTAAAAAAAAAATTGACCAATACAAAAAATGACTAATCTGTAAAGATGAAACAAAAAAAAAAAAAAAATTAAGGATCAAAAGTTAAATATAAAATATTTTAGTCTAAAATGAACCGTTTTGGACAAAAACTCGCTTGAACATAATAAAGATTGGGCTTTCTATATGTAGTGTGTGTGTGTGTGCGTGTTACTTTCTGATATTCTAACACGGTTGCAAAAAGGTAGCCAAGGTGATAAGGAACGGTGCTTTTCCAAGGGAAAGGATGAATCCCATATTAAGGAATTGCCACTGTTCACTCAAGGTTTTCCAGGTTGTTGGAAGCTTTTTATTTATGTGTACCACGCGTTTTCAGATTATACTCTACTTTTAGGGCCTGCAAAGTTACAATGGAGTTCAATGACAACTTTCATTGTTGGTTTTTTTTAATTTTCTTTTCATATATATATACATACATATATATATATATTTTGAAGGATTCTTTGTAAATCTTAACAAGGTTTTTAGGAAACTTGCACTTTGGCTACAAGCCTACAACATAACAACTTGGCCGGTTAAGAGTCTTGAACTTCATACCACCCGTATGGTGATTTAGTGGTAAAAAGACGATTATTTTATAACTCTCTCTTATTCGTTAGAAATTCAAAAAAAAAAAAAAAAAAAGATGCACTTGATATTTATCCAAAATAGTGGGATCACATGATTAATGTATATGGATACCTGAAAATAGACCTCAAGAAATAATTGACAAAAACATCAACTGACCCTTTTGCATTCAACTCGTGGATCAAGTATATTCTCAAAGTGACATCAGATAGGGACGTGAGAATGTCAATGACTGTTTTTTTCCCCTTAAAAAAAAAATAAAAAAGAAGTCTCAAAGTTAAGGGGGAAAAAAGAGATTGAAGCACCTGCTTATCATGTACTCTATTTGACAGTATAGTTGTTTCTAAGTCTCACCATGTGAGGGAGGTCATTCAGAACTCATTGCGACAAAAAAATGTACCTCGTATTAAACAACCTCATTTGCAATCTAAGAAAGACTGATCAGCTTTGTTTTCCATTGATTTCTGAGTAGTTTTTCTTCACAACAGATTTTTCAGGTGTATAATTAGGTCTTCCACGTTAGCGGGACATATAGAAATATAAAACATGTCATTATGAGCTACCGCGAATAGGTTGCTTGTTTTCGCACAATGCAATCTCCATTGCTTATTGGATTTAATTAGGTATAGCTGATATCGAAAGGCTTATCATCGGTATCAAATTAGGAATCTCCTACTCCATACTCCCGTGAAATGTTCGGCTTCTGCAGCCTGCAGGCGATTAAAGCCTCGTTCGTAATAAGTGAAAGACCATACTAGTCATGTAGAACTAGAAAACTTGATCCGTCACGTGCCTAAATTAGATCTACATTAAACCCATATTTCAAACGTAGAATAAGGTTTTTACTAATAAATTTATGGTCAAAATGATCACTCCATTTTGAATTTTTTTCTCTATCAAATTGAGTTGATCTAGAAAAAATGTACAAATAAGTTGTCAAATCATGTCCACTAGGGACAGAGCCAATTGTTAAAGAGTCATAAGTTAGAACAAATTAAATATTGAACTAAAACAATAGAAACATTTTATTGACATGTAAATATATTTTAGAGGATCCAAATTTGCCACAACTACGAGGCATATAGTTATAAACTAATCCCGTTCCAATGAGACAAGAAAACGCATGGGAGTCCAACTTTTTTTTTTTTTTTTTTTTTGGAATAAGTGTGGAAGTCTAACTTTGGCACATTATTATTATTATTATTATTATTATTATTATTATTATTAGTTTAGGGACTGAAATAGAGACACATTTTTTTAGTTCATGGATTAAATTCACTATAACATTGATTATACATATTATTTTTAAGGAGAAGATTTAATGTTTAGTGACCTTTCATGAATATAAAACTCTTATAGTGTATAATTTTCATTATTCTTCGTATGGGTATGCTAAATAATTGGTAACAAGCGAGGTTAGAATACATGTTGGTAAGATAAAATTTTTAGCTATCAAGGCATAACCAACAAATTAAAATCAAGACTAGATTAAATATAAATATATATATATGTGTGTGTGTGTGTGTGTGTGTGTGTGTGTGTGTGTGTGTGACAATTTGGTCGAATATGATAATTAATAAACGTGTTCCATCAGTATGGGTTTTTTTTTTTGTTTTGTTTTGTTTTTTTAAATAGAACATGGCAAGGTGTTCTCCTAAAACTATAGTGACAAGGTGAGAAATGGTTTTATTTCATCGGAGATAACCCTTTTTTTTTTTTTAATATCAGAAATAGGAAACTTTTAAAAATCTTCGAGGAGAGGGGGAGGAAAAAACAGTCAACTTTCAATAATAGAGAAGAAATATAAGGGGGAGAAAAAAAAAAGTCGACTTTCAATAATAAAGAAGAAATATAAGTAATGTTGAGATTTTATTCACTAATAATTAGAGAAGAACATCTCAGCTTACACATAAAGTTCAATAATAGAGTTGTGAGACGTTGGAATAGCCCTCTGAGTTATTTTGAGCAAAAAAAAAAAGATCTATAAAAGAGGACAAATTTTCCATGACAAAATGGAAGAAATTCCATCTTACTTAAACAACTCCATACCCAAAAGTTGCACACAAAACATTCAAATTTGATCGCAGAAAATCCTGCATTAGTTGCCAAGGCTTGGAACTCTTCATGGCTCCTTTCCTTGCCTCCGACGTGTTGGGTCATCATCAACACATCCACTAGGGCGGTTCCTTTTGCAGCATTACTTGTCTCCGGCTTCACCGGAAAGACCGTATCGAGAATTATGACCTTTCCGTCGTCTGGAAGAGCTTTGTAACAGTTTTTCAATATCTTCAAGCAATGCTCATCACTCCAATCATGAAGTACCAGCTACATTAAATTTAATAAAATAAAAAAAAAGTTATTATTTTTTTAAATTAAGGACATTTTTGTAAAAGTGCAAAATTTCAAAATTCTAACCTTCAAAAGAATCGCATCACCAGTAGGAACCTTATCAAACATATTTCCCCCAACGTTTTCAACGCCTGCAACATCAATTCACGATTAAACATCCCTTGATTTAATAGGAAAAATCATAATTAATTGGTATTGATCAGATTAAAAAGTAAATAAATAAATAATAAAGTAAAACTTTACCTGGATAAGAAGGTGCATGTGCGATAACATGAGGGAGATCAAAGTTAATACCCTTAATATGCGGGTATTTGGAAGTGATTAGGTTAAGGGTCGCTCCGACACCGCCGCCAACATCGACGAGTTGTTTAAGGTTGCTAAAACCTGTGTAACGTTTGAGGATGTTCTTCACGGTAATAGTACTGTTACTGTGCATTGCTTTGTTGAAAACCTTATTATATCTTTGATCCCTGCCTAGATACTCAAAGGCATGTACTCCATGAGCCCTGTTAAATGGAATTCCTCCTTCAAGAATTGCGTCTTTTAGTTGGGACCTGTATTAATATTGCAGTTTAAGGACTCAAGAATCAGATTAAGAAAGGCACAAGTAAATAAAAAAAGCTTAAAAATTAAAGATTTCATCACTTTTTGTAATCAAAATTAAATCTGGTCTTAAAATCATGTTCCGAAAACTTGGCCTAAATCTTTTATTTGCAAACTCAAATGATCCTTGTTTTCTGTATGTTTTTTTAAAAGGAAATTAAGTGCTAAAAGAGCATGAGTCTTGACTCCTAAAAATCCTTGGACCACACAACATATAACTAGAGGCCAAGTCAAAATAGTGGAAGCGCTGTGTAAAAGATTTCCTTTAAATTTTTATTAGATTGAGACGTATTTATAAGTTTTAGCTTGAGTTTGGTCTACGGATTTGGAATGGAATTTTTAGGTTGAAATAGGTTGATTTTTCAAATTTTAATTATAATTTTTATTGATTTTTTTTTTTAAAAGAGAGAACAAAAATTAAGATGAAAAATTTGCATTTATACCTGCAAGTCAAACAAAGGCTTAATTGTTGAATGGGGTCGTAAAAATAACTTCTCTCATATATGGAACAAAAACTTAGATGTGAATATTAAAATTTCAAAACTTGGGTGGGTATGAGATGAGTAAAGCCCACACGACAGCATTATACACAATTTCCGTGCACAGCTGAAACAGTTAGTGAATTGATGATTCACATGCTTACCAAAATTCAAACCAGATGAAATAAATTTCAAAAAATATCAATCTGACCCTAAAATTTAAGAAGTATGGACGAGAATAATATGAATAAAAACAAAAAGGAAATGAAAATCAAAGTGAAGAAGACACACCAGCTTTCCAAAGAGATCTTGTCTTGTGCCAAGGCCATCAAGTTTCCAAAGGAAACACCATCTTCATCGGTCACAAAATACTTGGCCACGGGGCCAAGACTGTACAGCCTTTGAAACTTGTCAGGCTCACTACTACTCTGCCCAACCACAGTGCAATTGAGAACGGAGTGGCTTGCCAACATCCTCAGAATGCGATCAAGCATAGCCGGCGCCTCCGGGTTGTTGGTGGACAACTCCGCAGCGATCTCCGCCGGTGAAAGCTCAGCGCCTTCGCCGGCTTTCGCTATGATGTCAAACACTCCGAGCTCAATCGCAGTGTGTAATGACATGGTCAGGACAGAGGAGAACACAAGCTGCATGGCACATGAGAAGTTTTCGTCTTCATTTCTGTGCTCTTCGTCAATGAATTTTGAACCGCTTTGCACTTCCAACGGGGACGCCATTGTCCGAATTTGCAAAGAAACTAGTTTTTATTATTATTTTTTTTTTTTCCCTTGTGCTTTGGAATGCTGAGGCTAACATTCAAGATTTTGGTTGATTTATAAGCCCTTGAACCATAAAGCTAATAACGATTTATTTTATTCTGATAATGATAGATCTTGTTAAAATCTAGCGATTTTGATTTATTTTATTCGTTTTTTCCAAAGCTTGTCAAAAGAAAATTCAGCAACTTTGACTTTTTCTTTCAAAATTTATTATTATTATTTTTTCAAAAATTTAGGTAAGAAATGTCAGCAACTTGCTTTCAGATTTGATTTTTTGCGACAAGTGACTCAAATAGTATTAAATTATTATTTTGCTACAAGACAAATATGTTTGTGAGGCATTTCACACTGGATCTACCGTCCATTTGTTATTTGTCATCCTAATTATTCTATATATGCATATATTTAATCAATCTTAATTTGATTCTTTTCTTATATAATACAATAATCAGCATTTTTTATTCACGACAATGAGGAAAAATAAATAAATAAATAAAGGAATTCTTCAGCTGTAAAGCTTGACTATATGACAATCTTACAATTATTAAATTTTTTTTTTGGTAAGAAATACATGTATTAAATAAGAATTTTGATGCTCTAATTTTTTCTTACAAATAAGAGTTATTGTTTTAATTGTTAGATAATTTTTTACCAACATGATCTATGACTAAATGCAGTATTATATTATGCGCTATAAATTTTTAACATGAACGCTATAGATCAAATTGTTAGAAAAATTAATCCATCTTTTTGTTGTGGTAAAATAGGCTATGAGCTGTAGGGCAACACTGAGATGCCAGATGAGATATAGTAGAAAACTAGTGACTCTTTCGGAAGCATGAACAGAGCCTCTGAGAAAGAGAGTCTTGCCCTCGGTATTACTCAGGGCAGCAAGGAGCATGCTGTGGAACCAACCACCACTGGAGATTGGAAATATATATAATCTTTCTTCTAAATAAAAAAATAGATTTTTATTGTTGAATAATAAAGATTTATTTTTTTATTATTAATAATTATTGTTTAAATAGCAGCAAGACCAAAACAGGATGCAAAAAACCTAAAGCTCTTCTTTTTTTCAAGTTCCTCCCAGATAATGGCTGACATACCTGGCTCAACATTCTTGGAAAACAATCGAAACGAGGGATGATTATAAAAATAAAATAAAATAAAAAAATTTTTTACCAATAAAGAAAAAAAAAAAAAAAGGAGTTCTTGCACTCAAACAGTAAGTCACTATTATACTTAATGTATCATGCGCATATAATTATGTATCTCTATTATCAATCTTTGATTCTTTACTTATATAATAATCATTATGTTTTCCATCGCTATTAAAAAAAAAGAATTCCTGAGTTGTCATGCTTGATTATATCCCTTAGATTTATTAAAGTTTTTTTTTTCCCTTGAGGAAATACATGCGCTACAAGAATTTCAACCCTAACACCTCTTTTTTTTTTTTGTCATGTACTTTAGGAATGTAGTAAATAAGAATTCCAACGCTAACACCTCTTCTTTTTTTCCCCTTACAAATAGGAGTTGTTATTTTATTTAGCAGATTAATTTTCCAACGACATGATCTATGATTAGAAGCAATGATGTGTTGTGTGTTGTATTTAATCTGCACACTATAAATTAGGTTGTTAAAAAATTAATCTAACAATTAAATTACAGTTATTACCGATGAAGGAAAAAACTAAGGTCTTACTATCTAAAAAAACAGTTACTCACTGTTGATCTATATATGTATATACTGAAGCATATATTTATTTGTTTTATCAATCTTCGATTCTTTTCTTATATATATAATAATCAGTATGTTTTCCATCACTATTGAAAAAAGAATTCCAGAACCGTTATGCTGGACTATATGACAACCCTGACATTTTCTAAATTTTTTTTATAAGGAAATACGTGTATTAAATAAGCATTTCTATCATAACATCTCTTGTGGTTTTTCTTATTAATAAGAGTTATTGTTTTTGTTATTAGATTAATTTTTCAAAGATATGATGATAACTAAAAGCATAATTGTGTTAGGTACTGTAAATTTTAAAAAACTTGAAAATTATAGATCACCTTATTGAAAAATTAATCCAATGATTGAAAAACAATTCTTAACGATTAAGAAAAAGAGAGGACCAACAATGTAAATATCCTCCTTTTCTTTTTTTTTTTTTTTCTTTTTTGTTTTGCTAAATGCTTCCTTATAAAATTATATGTTACATGATAAGAGTAGATGACTTTTGTTAAATGAAGAAACACTTGAGGGCTTTTTTTTTTTTTTTTTTTTTTTTTTTTTTTTTTTTTTTTGGTGAGAAAGACTCGAGGAGAGATACGAAAATGTTTCTCATTATTAACTGTATTTTTTTTTTATTGAAAATGAATACAAAAACATAATTATTAATTATGTATGCATGTGTGTTTGTTTGTAATAAGGATGGAAGTTTCCCCTCTGATCCTTCTTATGGTTTTTGTATTAACCTGAGTTTTATTGATCGGGTTTTAGTCGTTGTTTAACTAGATGTTGTTTGGTGGGCGGTTCTTGCATTTGCATCACCCGTTGTAGGAGTTTTCCTCTCAGTTTGGAATAGGGGATTGCTTCGGTTTTCCCCGATTGGGCTAATTACATGCATGTTGTCCCGTTAGTTTGTAGATTTTAGGTCCATTTGATGGTTTCCTAGCTATTCGATGACTTACCGTTTAGCTTATTCCAATCAAAATGAAAAAGTATAATTTTAATTGAAGTTAAACTAAAACACCAATTAGAGTCTAATTAAAACTCAAAAAAAAAAAAAAAAATGGCCAATCTTGTCATCCGTTCTCGTTCTTCCACGATCTGTGGACCAAGAAAACACAAGCCGTGATGTAAGAGTTTACAAACTCTCACATCCCTATGAACTTTACCTAAAAAAGGAAAATGACAGGAAAGCATGATGTCTACCTAACACCTTTCTGCTCTGCGGGAATTCTACGCAATTTCAAGGAAAATAAATGGGATTTTTTTTTTCTTTGGAAAGATGGAAAAACAAAAAATGAAAGAATCATTGTTGACGTTAGTACCATATAAGATGTGGCGGTCAATATCACCCATTGAATATTTTGTCTGAGAAATTATATGGTCAAAATTATGGAAACTGTTAATAGCCATCCACTAAGCGCCTTCCATGGCAGTCCATTGTTGACCGCCAAGAAACGTTGCATGGCAGGAAATTAATCTCTTTGCTTGCATTTTGTTTACTAATTTAATTTAATCCCATATAATAGTATATTTTTAAGCAAATTTGATAAGAGAATTTCAATTAATATTTAACTTGTGTTTGGTTCATCAATTGAAACTAAATATTTTATATTGGGGTTGTTTAATTTTTAAAAAATTAGTTTTTTTTTTTTTTAACTTTTCAAGAAAAAAATGAATTGAAAAGGTTGTTTATAATGGTGTTCTAAATAAAGCATTAACCTTCCACAATCTATACCTCTTTTGCTCTACTCAAAGATCGCCTCAAGATTGTCTCAAGGAGTATAACTTTTTTTTTTTTTTTTTTGTGGAAATGACCTTTTCGTTGTTTGGAATGGGACTTTGTAGTAGCTTTGTAACAGTTCTTTAATGTCCATTTTATTTTTTTTAAAGGACGTTTGCATTACGATATAATGACAAATCTTATCATTCACAAAAAAAAAAAAAAGAAATCTAATTTGCATAATGACTTTTTAGTTTTATTTTATTTTATTTTTGTAAAAGGAAATTAGTGCGTTTTGACTTTTTCACAGCATGTCTTGTAAGGCACACAATGGCACTCAACGTAAAAAGTAAAAAAGATCATTATCTAAGGGTCCGTTTAGTAAATGAGTTTGAGTTGAAAATTTTTATTGATTTTTCAGAAAATACAAAATTTTTCAGAAAAAGACAAAAACTTTGCAGAAAAAAAATAAAAACTGAGATGAAAAAATATAATTTGAGATGAAATGTCAAATGAGGCCTAAATTATACTTTTATTTTAATAAATTCCTTAGAGAGAACGGAAATGGTGGATTTTTTTTTAGATCATTCCCTCTTGCAAGTAGGAGCTTCACAGGATACTTATTATTATTATTTTTTAATTATTCAAAGGACGCGTGTGGTTGAAAAAGGAGATTGGAATGTGGAAGATATTGATAATTTGAAACCCAAAAGCCACCCTGTGTTTAGTTTACTTACACTTCTGTAGAATAAATAGGAAAGTGTATGGACAAAATTGGGATGGAAACATTAACCAAAATGAATATTAAAATGATAATATTAAGTTATCACAATCACCGATAACGAAAATTCTTCTATTCACACCATAGAAAGTTCTCTTTTAAAATCATGTGGAGGGTTGCTTAACCATGTAAAAATCAGTCAATTGAAACATTATTTCCCAAAATGCCATAACAATAATACTACAATATTGGATTCGCCCTTCCTTTCTTCTTGCCCAAAATCTAATTTTCTACGTACCCCCTTCTTCTTCTTCTTCTTTTTTAATCACTCTTTCATTTTCGTATACATCTATGATCTCCTCTCCATCTTCTTTCTTCTCCAAACAAACTTCACAAATCTTCGTCACCAAATTAAAACCCGCCACGACTGCCATTGTCATTGGCGAATCACATTTTTAGCATGTACACTTACCATTTTTTGTAATTTCTTCTTCTTCTTCTTTTAATCACTCTTTCATTCTCGTATATATACATCTATGATCTCCTCTCCATCTTCTTTCTTCTCCAAACAAACTTCACAAATCTTCGTCACCAAATTAAAACCTGCCAAGACTGCCATTGTCATTGGCGAATCGCATTTTTAGCATGTACGCTTACCATTTTTTGTAATTTCACCTCCTTTCTCTCTCTCTCTATATATGTATATGTGTGTGTGTGTGAGTGTGTGTGCATAATCCTGTTGAGTAACTCATGAAAATCCCCATTCAAGATTGAAAATTTAAATAATGTTGAGAAATTGAAAACAAAGTGCTTTTCTATACAACAAATGTCATTTCTTTAATAATTAGCCACTGAAATTTTGTTCACTTGTTCACTTAATGGATCAGAAGAAAACATCTCAGCTCACACATAAATATCAACAACAATGTACACATTTCCATGGTCACATAAAAGAAAACCATTATTTAAACAACTCCATAGCCCAAAAGTTGCAGACAAAACATTCAAATTTGATCCTAGAAAAACTAATGCGCGTAATCTCGTAAGTGCACGAGTCGCACAAATAATATAAGATGAGTAAAGTTATCAATATCAAGAAAATTGTGTTTAATTTTAAGTTAATTATTGAAATTCGTTAATGTTAGAATTATTTGAATGACTGATTTATAAATAAAAAATAAAAAATAAAAAATAAATAAAATAAACTAAAATGATCAAACAAAACCGAATGAATAAAAGAACACAAACAAGGTTCTAGGGAATTGATTTCATTCTAATATTCATATGCTTATCCGATTAGCAATGATTAATAAACTTCATCTAATTCATTAATCAATAGCTCTAATATAACCTCATTATCTCTCCCGAGTGTCAAATGAAATAATATGCATAAGTTTCCAAATTGATATCATTATCTAACTTGTTTGCCTACACATTCATTAAGCACTCCCTTATATGGTTATCAAAGTATTATCGGCCTCTTGAACTTAACAACAACTAAGATTGTAATTCTCAAATCGATAAATGAATTAATCTATCCCGAGCGTTAGAATTCATAAATTAAATCAACTAATTCATTTCCCAACAAATTAAAAGCATTAAGCATAGAAAAACACAAATGAATTAAATAGAGATTTTATTAACAATTAACCAAATTATTAAAACATAATTTACGTAAAGCTACATCAAACCCGAAAACCAACAAATTACACAAAAATCATAAATAAAATTAAACACAAAATCAAGCAAATCAAGAGTTCAAGTACCATCCAATTACAAAAATAAAAGAAAAATGAAATGAAATGAAAACCCAATGATTGTTTCCACAAATCTTCAAGTTTTTCATTAATTTATTATCTCTTGTTTTTGTTTTTCAAATACCATATTCCTTGAAATTTGTTGAAAACAAAATATAAAACTAAAAATTAAAACTAATTCCTACATCTAAAAATCCTACAATACTAGCTTTTGGCTTTTTTTCTATTTTTTAATTTCTTTTTCTTCTTCATTTTCTCTCTTCTTTTTTCTGGGTTTGGCCTCTGTTCTTGGCCGAACCTCGCTCTCTGCCTCCAACGCCAGCCATCCCCCTTTTCCTCCTCTTCCTTTTTTCTTTTCTTTTTCTTTTTCTTTTTTCTTTTTCTCTTTTTTTCTTCTCTTTTTCTTTTCTTTTCTTTTTTTTTTTTTTTCCTTCTTTTCTTTTCTTTTCTTTTCTTCTCCTTTCTTTGCTGCAACATGGGCCCACTTTGGTTTTAATTTTTTTCTTTTTCTTTGCAACTGAAAGGTGGTGCAAGACAATTCGTCGTGTTGAGCCCACTGGAGACGCGGAGGCTTCTTGCTGCGCAAGGGAGGCTTGCTCATGCGAGCACGATAAAACACACACCTAGTTTGAATCCAAAATTTCCTTTTTATTTATTTTTACTTAATTAGGGGGTGTTTAGTTGAACAACTTAACACATTCAACTCAAACTTTTTTTTGTCTTTTTCCCAA
>CM046383.1:5394708-5442290 GCA_025413485.1 Ficus microcarpa | reverse complement strand
TTTCACAACGATTAAAACCCTCCAAGTCTACTAAATCAAGAAGGAATGTATAACCTATCTCGTCTAAATTCCGCAAAAAGCTACAGAACAATGAAACCTACAATGTAAACTATATACCACACGAAGATAGACTCGAAATCTAGAGTTTTCTAAGTACGCCAACCTTTATCATTAAAGCCTTCTCAAACAAAAGAATTTTTTTAAAAAAATCCTTATTATCAAGAGTTGGTGACATCTATTGGTGTGTAAGCTCAACCCTACTTATCTGAAAAGTCAAACCAACTCTAACTTAAAAGTTTTATCTCAAACTGAGAAACCAAATGGAGGCTTAGTGTTCAATAACTTATTTGGAATTCGGTATTAATACATGTTTTCTTCATATATACCGGACACAATATTTAAGATCGGAGAGCCTTTTTTTTAAATCCGATGGTTGAGATTAGACTGATTTTTAACTAAAAATCAGCATATGATATATATTAATAGGTCAAAAGATTTGTCTATCAATAAAAACACGCGTTAAAATGATTTGGTACAAAAACACCTTATTTTCTACAAGGCTAATCTTAATGAGCACTAATTTCTGATGATCAAGTGTACTTGAGAATATTAAAACTTGAATATTCTTCCTTCATCAATACGAGCTTGAAAGTTAGATGCACATGGACAAAAACCTGTACATAATTACTGCTATTATTATTGTTTTGTTTGGCCATACTCTAGTCAAAGTCTTCCGCCAAGTCGTTGGTGTCACGTTTGGTGCTCTCTCCCTTATGATGGGTGCGTTGGAAAATTATTCTCGACATTTTATTGGGTCTTTCCTTCAACAAAGGTCCCATTGCTCTAATTTTCTAGAGTGGCATTCCTTTCTAGAAATTGGTTAGTTCCCACCTCTCTGTCTTTCATGTCCAAATCCGGACAACTGTTACTTTATGAATTATCATAATAGTCTAATAACTTAACGATAGAAGACAAATTTATAATTTGACAATTTTTTCAGACCTAACGTATCATATAAATGAATTGAGATCCAAACCCATCTTTATACTCCATTACCTTAATAATTTTAAAATCTATTAATAATGATTCCAAAATTCAAAAAAATAAAAAAATAAAAAATCATTTGTAACTTTTATATATTGTTGCAGTCTAAACATCGAAATTAATTGCAACTATAAGCACAGATGCTAAGCAAATTAATGGGCTTGGATCTTGTGCCAGAGTAAAACTGAAACTCTGAAAAAAAAAAAAAAAAAGAAAGAAAATCTGAGCTGTGATTTTTTTTTTTTTTTTTGACTAATTTGCTTTTATGGAAGCTCCAATCCAAGTCTTCTGTTTGACCATAAGAAAAGTGGGGCCATTTACGTATCTCCAATTATCACATACTCCAAACTTCAATAAGTATTAGACTCTGCCATTGGTTTTTTCCCTCCACATCCAGTTTTGTAACAGAAAAAAACCAGACATAAAACCAATCTCCAATAAGGCAGAACTGAGGGAAAAGAAAAAAATTTTTTTTTTTTTTTTTTTCCATCAAACACCCAAAAATCTTCCAAATGGCAACCACAAACCAAAAAACTCTTACAACCCCATTTCGCACCTTCCTCTTCCTCATCTTTCTCAGCCAAGGAGTTCTCTCCCAATCACTCCAGGAACAAGAACAAACTCTCCTGCTTAAGCTAAAGCAGAGCTGGGGAAACCTGCCCTTTATGAGTGGCTGGACTTCATCAAACCATTCCCATTGTTCTTGGCCTGGAATCACCTGCACAAACGGCTCCGTCACCAAGCTGTCACTCTACGATATCAACATCACAGGACCAGTCCCGGACTTCATCTGTGACCTCATGAATCTCACAGCCATTGATCTTGGTTTAAACTACATCCCCGGAGAGTTTCCAAGAGCTCTGTTCAAATGTTCAAATCTACTACTTTTAGACCTGTCCGATAACTACTTCGTCGGAAAGCTTCCCGATGACATAGACAAGATGGCTCAGCTTCAAAGTCTTTCCCTCGGAGGCAACAATTTCTCAGGTGATATCCCACCTGCCATTGGGAATCTGCAGGAGCTGAAGGTCCTGAGTATGGGAGGCAACCATTTTAACGGCTCTTTGCCTCCAGAAATCGGTAACTTGTCGAATCTCGAATATTTGCGGTTATCCAATAACAATCTACTTGCGCCATCAACGCTGCCTTCCAATTATACCAAGTTGAAGAAATTGAAAACTCTATGGATCTTCAATTCAAACTTGATTGGGGAGATACCTCCGAGCATCGGAGACTTGGAAGCGTTGGAATGGTTGGATTTATCCCAGAATGACTTGCACGGGAAAATCCCAGACGGTTTGTTCGTGCTGAAGAATTTGAGCCAACTTCTACTTTATAAGAACAGACTGTCTGGAGAGACTCCTCAAGTGGTTGACGCTCCAAACTTGGCAATACTTGATCTTTCGGAGAACAACTTAAACGGGAGCATACCACAAGACTTTGCGAAGCAAACCAGTTTGACAGACTTGGCTCTGTTTTCCAATCAATTATCAGGCAGTATTCCGGAAGGTATTGGCAGATTACCAGGCTTGGTGGATTTCAATGTTTGGGATAACAATCTCTCTGGCGAGTTGTCTCCGGATTTCGGCAAGTATTCAAACCTCACGCAGTTTCAGGTGAGCTCCAATAAGCTCACAGGGAAATTGCCTGAACACTTGTGCTCCAAGGGTTACCTAGTTGGACTGGTGGCTCATGAGAATTACTTCACCGGCGAGCTTCCTAGATCACTGGGAAATTGCAGCTCATTGCAGATGGTCAAGGTTTCAGACAACATGCTTTCCGGAGAAATTCCTAGTGGCATGTGGACATCCTTTAATTTGAGTTTCGTGACGATGAACAGAAACTCATTCACGGGTACTCTTCCTGAGAAGTTCGCCATGAATCTTTCGAGATTGGAAATCAGTGACAACAGATTTTCAGGTAACATTCCGATTGGTTTGTCTTCATTGAGGGACTTGACTGTGTTTAAGGCCAGCAATAACCTCTTAACCGGCACCATTCCTCAAGAATTAACCAGTCTTTCGAAATTGACAAACCTTTTTCTTGACCGAAACCAGCTCATGGGGAATCTTCCATCTCATATAGAAGAATGGAAGGCCTTAAATACTCTTAATCTGAGTAGAAATCAACTGTCTGGACAAATTCCAGAACAGATTGGTGACTTACCTACTCTTACAGATTTAGACCTCTCGGAGAACAGATTTTCCGGCCAAATTCCAACCCGCCTCGGTCTTCTAATGCTAGATTTTCTCAACCTCTCTTCCAATGACCTCACCGGGACTATCCCACTTGTATTGGAGAACCCTGCATATGCCGACAGCTTCTTGAACAATCCCGGTCTTTGTTCGAGTAACAATGCCTTGCAACTCAAGCTCTGCAATCCAAAGCCACAAAAGAAGAACAAAATCTCAACCCCATACCTTGTTTTGATCATAATACTTAGTGCAGCGGTCTTTTTTTTGGCCGTGTCCTTCTCATTCTTCATCATCAGGTGCTACTGTAGCAAACACGGGCTCGATTTGAAATGGAAGCTCACCTCATTTTAGAGGCTTTATTTGATATTTAAGTTTTAGTCTAACTAAACAGTACTTTTTTATTTCAGTTTTTATCTTTTTATGAAAAGTTAATAAATAATCTGTTAGAAAACTGTAACTAAATTGTACTAGAGCAGAGTGAGAGTTTGCATTAGTAGAGGAAGCTTGATAAAAGTTCGTCCTGCACTTCGTTCACACATATGCAAGGATCTACAGGCTGGATGCAATAATCAGTGAGAACAAGAATATCGTGGTCAAGCACAAAAATATCCTACTACTATTGCGTAACTTGTAATGTTAGATCACATCAAAATTAATAAGAAAAATTTGAATAAACTAAATGAAAATCTTACAGTCCATAACTGCGTACTATCAGCAATGTGTGCGTGTGTGTGTGTGTGTTTTTTTTTTTTTTTTTTTTTTTGGGCAAAGCAATGATCAACTCCACGGTTCTAACTTCTAACTAATGTCACACCAGAACCCCACACTCTAATGCTATGTTTGGCAGAATAGAAAAGTCATAGGAAAAAAAGTATTGCAAGGATTATAGAATAGAAAAGTCAAAGGAAAAAAAAAAAGGGTATTGCATAGATTATAGAATGGAAAAGAGAAAAATTGGAAGGAAAGCAATAGAAAATCCATGGCGTCCACATTTTTTGAATCCTTCCAATTTTCAGGGGAAAAAAAATTCATTGAAGGTATGAAATAATCATTTTACACTCAAATACATCTTACCCTCAAATACATCTTACCCTCAAATACATCATATCCATTCATTTAAGACAAGTAAAATAAATTTATATAAATTCTTTTTTTTTTTTGGTTATATTTTCTTCACATGGTTCCTTCCTGTTTTCCCTCTTTCCAAACACGGTGTTCAGAGTCAAGAACCAGGACCATTAAAACAAAGAAGTTTGATGGTGGAAAGGACGGAGGGCCAAACAAAATAGGTCTAACATAGAAAAACATATTGATAATACAAAACCTTTTCTGATATCTAAATTTTCCCAACTCCCTTACGAAAATATAAAATTCCAACAGGTTCTTCAAAAGAATTCAGAAACAACTTTCCATAAACCCCCTGTTTTATTTGCACAAAACAAAATTCGGGGACAATAATCCGCAAGAAGAAGTGACTGCTCAAAGAACAGTTTACATTTATTCAGTAAGTGAGGAGAAAATGAAGGAGTAATATATCGCGAAAAAACATTAAACAAACAAGCAGAACACAGGCTGGAACAGGGGGAAAACCTTAAAGCCGGCTAACCGCTCCGACTGCATACTTGATCCATTGCAGAATATGTCCTCACATACGACCATAAAAAAAATAATAATAATAAAAAAAAAGGCTAAAAAGGCTTGTCAGTCAAGATCTCTATCGAAGTTGGGAGGTGAGGAGAGATCTATATAATTTCGAAGGAGGTTATAAAAGCGATGGGAACAGAAAGTATACAAAATTGAAATGCCATACTTTTCTCGTCTGCTTCAGATTTTAACCATTCTTTAGGACCCTTCTACCTCTAAGTACTGGGAGTGAGACGCTGCCAGGAGAGCGGCTCCAACCCGTCATTAGAGTGCTCGATCTAAATTTACCTGCAACTTCCTCCCCCAACAATTCTTTAGGGTACTTTCCGTGCAGGTGCTGAACTTCGTGTAGTGCTCAACGACCCGCCGTCCAATGCTACAACTGATTTCTGCTTCTCCCCTTCCTTTACTGTATCTCTTCCCAATTTCTTGATGATACCTAAGATCCCAGCGGCAGATAAACGAGCTCCAGGAGTGGCAACAATGTCGCAAAGCTCCACAATAACTTTCCTCATCTTAAGGGAGGTGTTGGATATCTGATGGATACAGAATGGTGAACATATAAGGGGAAAAAAAAAAAAAAAACAGTTAATTTGAGTCTCCTATAATAGATCGAAAGATTCTAGCTGTTCTGAGTTCTGGAAACATATTTTACCTCTACGATATCCTGTAACTTGCTTGCAACCATTTTCAGATCGGGAGATGCGTCATGATGCATTGCCAACATGTGAGGAGTCCTATGAATTTTTTCAACGATTAAAACCCTCCAAGTCTACTAAATTAGAGAAGGAATGTATAACCTATCTCGTCTAAATTCCGCGAAAAGCTACAGAACAATGAAACCTACAATGCAAACTATACACCACACAAAGATAGACCCGAAATCTAGAGTTATCTTAGTATGCCAACCTTTATCATTGGAGCCTTCTTAAATAAAAGAATTTTTAAAAGAAATCCTTATTATCAAGAGTTGATGATGTCTATTGCTGTGTAAGCTCAACACTGCTTATTTGAAAAGTTAACCAACTCCAACTTAAAAGTTCTATTTTAAACCAACGAACCATTCGGAGACTTGGTGTTCAATAACTTATTTTGAATTCAATATTATTTCGTGTTTTCTTCATATATATCGGACACAATACTTAAGATCGGATGAGCCTTTTTTTTTAGATCTAATGGTTGAGATTTGTAATGCTTCAACTTTTAATTAACAATAAATTACTGACCCGGTGTTAGAAATTAATGAAAAAGTTGTGACGATTATATGTTTGATTGTTTCTAACGTTAATTGAGTTATTTTCACAGGTGACGCGATAGGGACTCGATATGCTATAACAAAGTTCATGCCAAAATTTATATCCTATTCATGGGGATTCCATATAAATTCCATTCCAAAAAGAGAAAGTTCGAAACAATTGGGATTTTTTGGAGATTGGATGCAGTTACTAAGTCATGATCTAGCATGTACAAGATGAAAACTTCATTCTCGATTCTACGATAATTTTTATGAAAGCCTTTCATTTGCTTCTCTTCAATAGAAGTTTTATTTTCCCAGAATGTATCCTAATTTTTGGCCTAATTCTTCTTCTGATGATCGATTCAACCTCTTATCAAAAAGATATACCTTGGTTACATTTCATCTCTTCAACAAGTTTAGTAATGAGCATAACGGCCCTCTTGTTCCGATGAAGAGAAGAACCTATGATTAGTTTTTCAGGAAATTTCCAAACGAACAATTTTAACGAAATCTTTCCATTTCTTATTTTACTATGTTCAATGATTTAATTATAGATATCTATGTTTTATATATATATATATATATATATATATATGTAATACACTACGTGTTATATGTTTATTTAGATATATAAATATATTTATTCTCATGCTTATGTGTCGTATATATACACATACAATTTTATATGTTAGGTCTTTATATAATTAACGTGTGTATATATATATATATATATATTAAGTTATTTGGTTAGTCAACGTATATATAATATTATATGTATATATGTGTATAATAGGAAATCTGAAGGAGGATATGAAGGGAATGAGTGGAAGATTGACAAAAAAGGGGGGGGGGGGGTGGGGGGGGCGTGAAGAAATAAAAAAAATGGAAAGAAGTTAATCAGAAGAAAAAAGGGAAAGGAAAAAAAAATCCGGAAAACTTACATTCTTGAATTTCATTCAATCTCTTAGTTATCTAACAATCTTACTTGTCCAAAGTAAGTCCTTCATGACAGCCCTTGGCATCTTATTTCTATCAATTAATATGCAATCAAATTCTAATTTCAGTCCATAAAAGTCTAATAATCATTTTTCAACCCTCATTCTTTTCCTCCATCTCTTGTCTAATATTTCTCTCTTAATCTCCTCTCTCGTATGTGCAAGATATCAAAACAAAGGGGGGAAAAAAGTGAAGCGTCCATAGACTAGGCATCAAATTCCCACTCTTAATCCAATGATATTTCTCAATTCTTGGACCGAAGATAAAATATTTTCAAGGTATGATTTCTTCTTCTTTTTTTTTTTTTTTTTTTTTCATTGGTGTTTTGGAATTTGATTAGTGATTGAGTAATTTCTTGATGGTTGCTTGGCGTTAGTTGAATCGAGATGAGGGGGGAGAGCATAAACGTGTATTGAACAAGATTGTATTGGTGAATTCATGATTTTTATTTTAGAAGCATGCCTTAAGGTTGGTTATTATTTGTATGTGGTTTATCTATGTGAATGGTGTCTATTTTATTTTATTTTTGGATGGATTTCCTTGGGATTTTCGGATTTAATATTTACTGGAAATTTCCAGATTCTATTATAAGTTTTTAAAATTGTTTTCGAGGATCCAAACAGATTCTGTTTTTATTGAATTTGGTATTGTTGAAAATTCCTGGATGTCTATTTTCATTTGAAATCAGTTTCAGGTCGTTTGAAGACTTGTGCAAATTTTTGTGATTTTTCAAATAGGCAGAGATCTAACTGCCAGTTTCTATAAATTCTGATAATCAAATTTTGAAACTATTTTTAAGGGTCGGTCTCCGTTTTTAAGGAATTATATATCATTAGAAAGCTCTGGATGCCTACTTTCTTTTAAAATATGTTTCGGATCATTTGGAGTCTTTTACGAATCTTTATGAATTTTTAAAGGAACAGAGGTCTAGCTATCACTTTCTGTAAAGTTTTGTAATTTTGTATAATTGTTAGATTTTTGTATTTTGATGTTATTAAATGATGAAATAGGCATATTAGGCGCTGTTATAATATGATGGATGTATTAGATGAATTATTATGGTATTCTGTTAATTTTTATTATATTTATTATTTAAGGCATGAACGGTTCTAAAGACAAGCAGTCGAGACCTCAATTCCGCGTCACGATTGGAAAAAAAAATTAAAAAGGTTAAGTAAGGCGTTTAGGCAAGTACACTCTCACATGCAATATGAATCAAAGATTTGAGAAGTATATATTTTGATATTGATATGATTTTATGATATTCTTAATTAATACTTCTCCTTTAATGACTTCTTGATGAAAAGTATATTATGTATGTATATATATTTTTATGTTTTAAAATGACGTTTTTCACCCTTGATGATGATGATGATGATAATGATGTTGTTGTCCAGTGAGCGGACTTTTTGTCACCATTAGTTTAGGATTTGCTACCCTACTCCTTCCATGACTAGCGCGTAATGATAGTATAATGCCAAGTCCAATGTATAATGGTTTTTTGAAAGTTAAAAAATTTTTAAATGATGTTTATAATGATTAAAGAAAATTATTTATTTACATATATGAGATTTAAGTGTCTTACTAAGCCTTTGATTATATAAGTTAATTCATATTGTAGATAAAGGAAAAGATAAGATGTAGTATTGAAAGAGCTTGTAGCGGAAACGAAACGATGTGTGATAAGAAAATGAGAGCAACGATCATGGGATGAATATTTTTATTTTCAAATAAAGTTTTGGGACTCTTGTTTATTATTATTTTGATTAAAAGATTTATGTGCACTTTCTTCAATATTATTTCGTGATATAATTTTAAGAATTTATATTAATTACAAAAATTATTTAAAAAGTGTTTTTTTTTAAAGAATTTTGATAGTTTTCTAAAATTATTTATGTAAAATTTTCTGATTAGTTAATATTTTTATTTTAAGTTTATTATTTTTCGTAATTTTATGAGAGATAGATGTTAAAAAAATAAGTCAATTATAACTGTCTGTAAAAGGTCGTTACAAGATTAGATCAAATGTACTTGAGAATATTAAAACTTGAATATAATATTCTTCCTACGTCAATACGAGCTTGAAAGTTGCAAGCACATGGACAAAAACCTGTACGTAGTTATTGTTATTATTGTTATATTTTGTTTGGGCATTTTCTAGTTAAAGCCTTCTACCAAGTCGTCGGTTTCACATTTGGTGCTCTCTCGGTTGATGATGGGTGTGTTGGAAAACGATTCTCGACATTTTATTGGGTCTTTCCTTCAACAAAGGTCCCATTGCTCTAATTTTCTAGAGTGACATTCCCTCCTAGAAACTGGTTAGTTCTCACCTCTGTCTATCATGTTCAAATCCGGACAACTATTAGTTTATTCATCACTATAACATCTAATAACTTAATGATTTAAAGACTTAATAATAGTCTAATAACTTAATAACGTAGGACAAATTTATAATCTAACATTCTTTTCAGACCTAACGTGTCAGTCATATAAATGAATTGAGATCCAAACTCGTCTTTGCTATTATTATAAAAATTTAAAATCTAATAATAATGATTCCAAAATTCTGAAAAATAAAAAAAAAATCATTTTTTAACTTTTATATTGTTGGTTTCTTGCCGTCTAAACATCGAAATTGCAACTATAAGCAAAGATGCTAAGCAAATTAATTATCAGTTTATAACAGCACAACATGGGCTTGGATCTTGTGCCAGCGTAGAACTGAAACATACTCTTAAAAAAAAAAAAAAAAATCAACCTTTATCTAAAGCGTAGAAAATTCTGTGTGGGGACAATTTTTGTTTTAATTTTCTCAAGAAATTGATGAATCTAAAATTTGATCCTCACAGAAAAAAAAAAAAAAAGAAAAAGAAAAAGAAAAAAAATCTGAGCTGTAGAAGATTTTTTTTTTTTTTTTTGACTAATTTGCTTTTATGGAAGCTCCAATCCAAGTCTTCTGTTTGACCATAAGAAAAGTGGGGCCATTTACGTCTCTCCAATTATCACATACTCCAAACTCAATAAGTATCAGACTCTGCCGTTGGTTTTTTCCCTCCACATCCAGTTTTGTGACAGAAAAAAACCAGACATAAAACCAATCTCCAATGAGGCAGAACTGAGGGAAAAGAAAAAAAAAATTTCCATCAAACACCCAAAAATCTTCCAAATTGCAAACACAAACCAAAAAACTCTCACAAGTCCCTTTCTCACCTTCCTGTTCCTCATCTTTCTCAGCCATGGAGTTTTCTCCCAATCACTTCACGAACAAGAACAAACTCTCCTGCTTATGCTAAAGCAGAGTTGGGGAAACCTGCCCTTTATGAGTGGCTGGACTTCATCAAACAATTCCCATTGTTCTTGGCCTGGAATCACCTGCACAAACGGCTCCGTCACCGAGCTGTCACTCTACGATATCAACATCACGGGACCAGTCCCGGACTTCATCTGTGACCTCAAGAATCTCACAACCATTAATCTTGGTAACAACTACATCCCCAAAGAGTTTCCAAGAGCTCTGTTCAACTGTTCAAAGCTTCAATATCTAGACCTCTCCGATAACTACTTCGTCGGAAGGCTTCCCGATGACATAGACAAGATGGCTCAGCTTCAAAGTCTTGTCCTCGGAGGCAACAACTTCTCAGGTGATATCCCACCTGCCACTGGGAAGCTGCAGGAGCTGAAGGTCATGAGTATGGGAAGCAACCATTTTAACGGCTCTTTGCCACCAGAAATCAGTAACTTGTCGAATCTCGAATCTTTGCGGTTATCCAATAACAATCTACTTGCGCCATCAAGGCTGCCTTCCAATTTTACCAAGTTGAAGAAGTTGACAACACTATGGATTTTCAATTCAAACTTGATTGGGGAGATACCTCCGAGTATCGGAGACTTGGAAGCGATGGAATGGTTGGATTTATCCGAGAATGATTTGCATGGGAAAATCCCAGATGGTTTGTTCACGTTGAAGAATCTGAGCGTGGTCGAGATTTATAGGAACAAATTGTCTGGAGAGATTCCGCAAGTAGTTGCCGCTCCGAGCTTGGAGTTCGTTGATCTTTCGGAGAACAACTTAACCGGGAGCATACCAGAAGATTTTGCGAAGCTAACCAGTTTGACAGGCTTGGCTCTGTTTTTCAATCAATTATCGGGCAGCATTCCGGAAGGTATTGGCAGATTACCAGGCTTGGTGGATTTCAAGGTTTGGGATAACAATCTCTCTGGCGAGTTGTCTCCGGATTTTGGCAAGTATTCAAACCTCAGGCAGTTTCAGGTGAGCTCCAATAAGCTCACAGGGAAATTGCCTGAACACTTGTGCTCCAAGGGTTGCCTGGTTGAACTGGTGGCTTATGAGAATAACTTCACCGGCGAGCTTCCTGGATCACTGGGAAATTGCAGCTCATTGCAGATGGTCAAGGTTTCAGACAACATGCTTTCCGGAGAAATTCCTAGTGGCATGTGGACATCCTTTAATTTGAGTTTCGTGACGATGAACAGAAACTCATTCACAGGTACACTTCCTGAGAAGTTCGCCACGAATCTTTCAAGATTGGAAATCAGCAACAACAGATTCCATGGAGATGTTCCTAGTAGCATTTGGGCATTATCGGACTTGTTTTCCTTAAACCTCAACAACAATTCATTTACAGGTTCGCTTCCGAAGAAGTTGGGCTGCAATCTTTGGCTACTGGACATCGGTAACAACAGGTTTTCAGGTAAGATTCCAACAGGGGTCTCTTCCTTGAAGGATCTCATGGTGTTTCGGGCTAGCAATAACCTCTTGACAGGAACCATTCCTCATGAATTATTTACTCTTCCTCGTTTAATTCAACTTTTTCTCAAGGAGAACCAACTCACAGGTGATCTACCATCAAATGTAGAGTCATTGAAGTCCATATATACTCTAGACCTGAGTCGAAACCAACTCACTGGACAAGTTTTAGAAAAACTTGCTTTCTTACCTATTCTTTCATACTTGGACCTCTCAGAAAACAAATTTTCTGGCAAAATTCCATCCCAACTTGGTTATTTAATGCTTGATTATTTAAATCTTTCTTCAAATAACTTCGCTGGGGTAATCCCACTTGAATTTGCGAACGCTGCATATTCCAACAGCTTCTTGAACAATCCAAGTCTTTGTACGAGTAACAGAGTCCTAAAACTAAAGCCCTGCAAACCCAAATCCCAAGACCTGAAATTTACTTCAGCCCAACTTCTTGCTTTGATCATATCAGCAAGTGTGGCAGTCCTTTTGTTGGCTTTGTCCTTTGTATTCTTCATAATTACACGAAGTCACCGAAGGAAGCAACAAGTGGATTTGCAATGGCAGCTCACCACCTTCCAGAGGTTGAATTTCACAGAATCAAACGTTCTTCCTGGTTTGAACGATCATAACTTGATCGGAAGCGGCGGTTCGGGAATAGTTTATCGTATTCCCGTTAATGATCAAGGCGACATTGTTGCTGTAAAAAGAATATGGAACAACAGGAAGGTAGAACACAGACTCGAGCAAGAATTCCTTTCGGAAGTCAAGATATTGAGCTCAATCCAACACGCCAACATAGTGAAACTCTTATGTTGTATTTCCAGTGAGAGTTCAAAACTCCTCGTCTACGAGTACCTTGAAAATCAAAGCCTAGACAGATGGCTGCACAACAAAAGCAGGCAAACTACGGTCTCAGCTCCTGATTCTGCACATCAAATTGTGCTCAACTGGCCTAAGAGGTTACGAGTCGCGGTGGGGGCTGCTCGGGGCCTCTGCTATATGCACCATGATTGCTTGCCACCAGTTCTTCATAGAGACATCAAGTCAAGCAACATTTTGCTGGACTCCGATTTCAATCCAAAAATTGCAGATTTTGGTCTAGCCAAGATGTTAGCCAAGCAAGGAGAACTTGCCACAATGTCATCCATAGCTGGTACATTTGGCACATTGCTCCAGGTCAACTACTTCCTTTCGTTCGTTCTTTTTCTACTAGAGGACATGTCTGTCATTGTTTTATTTTGCCCATAAACTTTAAAAACTTCTTTAAATTTTGAATTAATCCCCCTCCCTACTAGAATTTCAATTAAAAACACATAGATTAAAAGAGGATTAAGCACTGTTATGTGATTTTTTTTTTTTTTCTATTTGTTGTTAATAAGAATTATATCATAAGACATTTCATGAGACTAAGTATGTGTTTGGTGCAAAATAGTCATAATTTTTATGAACTTTTTAAAAATAGATAAAAACTGAAATGAAAATTTTAGATTGGACCTTGAAACCAAAAGCATCCTAATTTCTTTTTTTTTTTTTTTTTTCGTCTGTTTTTTTTACCAAAATTCTAGTAAAAAAAGATATGATTGACTCAAAATTCACATTTTGAGGTGAGTTTTTCAAATGAAGGGAGTAAAATGAAAGTGACTCTAAATTTCGACGTGTGTATACGATGATAATCTTAACATGAAAGTGATCACACTACTGTCATTTTGAATTTTCTTCTTACAAAACTAAAAAAGTACTTCATAACATGAAATTGCAGAGTATGCTCGTACAACAAGAGTGAACGAGAAGATTGACGTCTATAGTTTCGGGGTTGTCCTCTTAGAGTTGGTGACCGGAAGAAAACCGAACCATGGCGACGAGTACACTTCGCTTGCTGAATGGGCGTGGCGCCACCTACAAGAAGAGAAGCCCATAGGAGAAGCATTGGACGAGGAGATAAAGGAAGAGAGTAATATGGAAGAAATGAGCAGCGTTTTCAAGCTGGGAATAATCTGTACAGGTACTCAGCCTTCCACGAGGCCTTCCATGAAGGACGTTCTAACTGTCTTGCTCCGTTACAGCCGTACCAATTAACCTTAAATTTTAACACAATGCTGCTATTCTCTTCCCCCAACGAAATTTTAGTGTGATATGGCAATTTGCAAACAGTTATATACTTGTATGTTTAACTTGAAACCAGAAATTAAAGAATAAAATTATAGTAATAATAAGTACTTTCTCATAGCTATTAGTTGCCAGGATTGGTAATGTGAAAGAGGATTCTTTATTTTATGGCTTTTTCTCACCGATGCTCTCCGAAATTTTTGAATTTGACAATTTAATCATTATTATTTTTCCTTGACAATCAAACTCTTAAATTTGTATTTTTTTTGATATTATCAATCATTTTTGTTTAAATTCACTAAAATTCACGGAAAAAAAAAAAGGTTGAAGCTTTCTAGTTGTGTATTTTTGTTTGTGGTTCTTTGACCATTTCTTTTTGGATTTTATAAAACGTGGGTTTGTGTTTTTAGATAAATATGCTTTATAAGGTTTTAGAACCAGTTGATAATTTGCACCCTTAGAAACAGAGTAATTTTAGCTGACCACACCTTCAATAAGTATTCTGAAGAATATTACGACAGTCATTATGATAAACAAATCATATATTGACGATCATCGTAAAAATATTGTTTCAAGACCAAAGTGGTGGGAAAATTTTCTCGTGGCACTTAGAACTTCAGATGACATTGTTTTAACCAAGATTTTGAACAACAATACATATATATATTTTCTAAACTTTCGTACCCGACTCCTCCTACAAAGAGCAAGACAAATTTTTTTAATATATATATAGTCTATTGATATCCCCAATTTACTTTTCACAAAACCCATTTTATAATATTTATTACAAAATTAGTCATTAATAAATTTACTCTTAAGGAAATATAATTGTTTTAAGAAATATGGAGTATATTGAAACGGCCCCTTAATTTACTCTACCCACAACTTTTACAAAAACTATCCATCATTATTTCCAAAAAATAAATAAAAATAAAAAATAAAAAATAAAATCCTACAATTTTTTTTCCTTTTTTTTCACCCACTAATGCCCCATTTGTTTCTTAACCGTTTTTTGTTTTTTGTTTTTTGTTTTGTTTTGTTTTTGTTTTTTTTTTCCATTTTCCTGTGCCAAGATTTTCTGCTTTGTCTTTAGTAGGAAAGGGGGGGGGGGGGGTGGTGGGGGTGTGTGGAATAGAGCCATGTGTATCATACATTTTTATTCGTGTTTATACAACTGATGAAATTAGCTAAAGAAATGAGCTAAAGAAAATAATCCTACAAATGAGCTAAAGAAAAACACGTGCAAAGTGAGAGTGAAGGCATGGGAAGGAAGGAAAGGAAAATTCATAAGAAATCCAAAACGTGTAAGCCGGCTGTGACGAGTTACAATACGTCTATGTAAATGAGAATTTTAGCCAAAATGTTAACATAATTCTAATCTAGTGTCGTCGATTTTCAACAACGTGCTAAGAAAATTCTATAGCTGAATTTCAACCATATGTTAACAAAAGTTTCTAATCACGCTTGATCATTTTAATACAAATAACTACACCAATACATATGTTACAAAAGTTTCTAATCACACTTCATTTTAATACAAATATCTACACCTATATATATTAATTTTTACTATCTGAACTTTAGTGTTCTCTTAACAACTGGTATATATGCTCCATAAACTATGAAACGTCATTATATTTGTTCCTTCTGTTAGAGTTTAAGAAGCATTTCTACTAGTTTTCAATATTTAGAGAGCAAAGTTAAAAGAGCATCAATGATTGGAGAGCAAAATGAAATTTGTCCTTTATATATATAAGTATATATATATATATATAAAGTCTGGTTAAGTAGCATATAAGCCCGAATTGGAAAGGAATCTAAAATAGTAAGTTGTTTTTGAATTAGAGAAAAAAGAGCATAATTTGGATTTCGTTGAATTGGACTTTTTTGCAGCGTAATATATGTCGGAAACGAATCCTAAGACAACGAGCATATATATTAAATCCAGGCGCATTTTAGTGGTCATAATCACTTTCCATACTTGTTTACTTGTCTTGTTAAGTGTGACTTGTGAGCCGATGTAAGTTCTTGACCAAGTGACCGTGACAGCCAGGTCTTTGTTCAACAAAGGCGTCTCATTAATGCTGTTCACGCTTTCAAGTCATGTTCTGTTCTTTTCAGGAAATTTTTAATTAAATGCCATCTTCACATACGTCTAGAATATGCACGTAGATTTTACTTTACTAATCCCAAATCCTAAATAAGAAGAAGAATAATGATTTTATAATCTATCTATTTGTTTCTTGCTCTATGAATTAATTCGAAAGCAATGACATTTAGCAAATTATTAATCATCATATAAATAGAGAAGTTAATAGATGTTGTAGGGTAGAATTGAAAACAATAATTAGTAAAACAAATGTCAAGGGGGACATAATTAACGCGACTGCTTATTTAAAAAAAGAAAAGAAAAGAAAAATACCCAAAACACTCAAATATTTAGTCTAATTATCACTTTTTACCCTTTTTTTTATTATAATAAATAAAAAGAAAACGAAAACTTCAATATATAGATTTTAAAAGCAAGAATTACCTTTTCGATTTCAAAGTTGATGGTTGTTGATGTATTTGTACATCAACAACCATAAGAAAAGTGGAACCATTTTATGTCTCTCCAATTATCCAATACTCCAAACTTCAATAAGTATCAGAGTCTGCCGTTGGTCTTATCCCTCCACATCCCGTTTTGTAACAGAAAAAAAATCATACGTAAAACCAATCTCCAATGAGGCAGAACTGAGGGGGAAAAAAAAATTCCATCAAACATTCAAAAATCTTCCAAATGGCAAACACAAACCAAAAACCTCTCACAACTCTATTTCTCACCTTCCTGTTCCTCATCTTTCTCAGCCATGAAGTTTTCTCCCAATCACTTCAGGAACAAGAACAAACTCTCCTGCTTAAGCTAAAGCAGAGCTGGGGAAACCTGCCCTTTATGAGTGGCTGGACTTCATCGAACAATTCCCATTGTTCTTGGCCTGGAATCACCTGCACAAACGGCTCAGTCACCGAGCTGTCACTCTACGATATCAACATCACAGGACCAGTCCCGGACTTCGTCTGTGACCTCAAGAATCTCACAACCATTAATCTTGGTTACAACCACATCCCCGGAGAGTTTCCAAGATCTCTGTTCAACTGTTCAAAGCTACTGCTTTGAGACCTCTCCGATAACTTCTTCGTCGGAAGGCTTCCCGATGACATAGACAAACTGGCTCAGCTTCAAAGTCTTTACCTCGGGTTTTTGAACTGAAAAACTCAATTCAAGCGCCTAGGCGCCTAGAAAATTGATGCATAGGTGTCCATGCTCTTTAAAACACACAAACTTCACACCAAAGTATGCCAAATACTCCATTTTAGGTCCAATCGCACCAAAAAACAACAAACCCACCTTTTTACCTAAATCCTACAAAAGAGAATAAAACGAAGTGAAAGAACCTAGAAACAAATTGAAAACTAACAAAATAATAAGTTAAAAGTACCCAATTAATAGTATAAAACTAACTTATCAAAAAGATCAAAAGACTCTTGCTGTTTTGAGTTCTTGAAACATATTTTACCTCTAGGATATCATTTAGCTTGCTTGTAACCACTTTCAGATCGGGGGACGCGTCATGATGCATTGCAGACATGTGAGGAGTCCTATGAATTTTTTCACAACGATTAAAACCCCCCAAGTCTACTAAATCAGAGAAGGAATGTATAACCTATCTCGTCTAAACTCCGCAAAAAGCTACTGAACAATGAAACCTACAATGTAAACTATATACCACGCGAAGATAGACCCGAAATCTAGAGTTTTCTAAGTATGCCAATCTTTATCGTTAGAGCCTTCTTCAATAAAAGAATTTTTTTTTTTTTTTAAAATCCTTATTATCAAGAGATGGTGACGTCTATTGGCGTGTAAGCTCAACCCTACTTATTAGAAAAGTCAAACAAACTCCAACTTAAAAGTTTTATCTCAAACTAAGGAATCAAATTGAGGCTTAGTGTTCAGTAACTTATTTGGAATTCGGTATTAATACATGTTCTCTTCATATATACCAGACACAATATTTTAGATCGGATGAGCCTTCTTTTTAGATCCCATGGTTGAGATTAGACTGATTTTTAACTAAAAATCAGCATATGATATATATTAATAGGTCAAAAGATCTGTCTATCACACAGTACATGATAAAGACAAGCGTTAAAATTATTTGGTACCAAAACACCCCTTATTTTCTACAAGACTAATCTTAATGAGCACTAATTTCTGATGATCAAGTGTACTTGAGAATATTAAAACTTGAATATTCTTCCTTCATCAATACGAGCTTGAAAGTTAGATGCACATGGACAAAAACCTGCACGTAATTATTGCTATTATTATTATTTTGTTTGGCCATACTCTAGTCAAATTCTTCCACTAAGTCGTTGGTGTCACGTTTGGTGCTCTCTCCCTTATGATGGGTGTGTTGGAAAATTATTCTCGACATTTTATTGGGTCTTTCCTTCAACAAAGGTCCCTTTGCTCTAATTTTCTAGAGTGGCATTCCTTCCTAGAAACTGGTTAGTTCCCACCTCCCTGTCTTTCATGTTCAAATCCGGAACTGTTACTTTATGAATCATCATAATAGTCTAATAACTTAACAATATAAGATAAATTTATAATCTGACAATTTTTTCAGACCTAACATGTTATATAAATAAATTGAGATCCAAATCCATCTTTACACTCTATTACCTTAATAATTTTAATATCTAACAATAATGATTCCAAAATTCAAAAAATAAAAAAATAAAATATCCTTTGTAACTTTTATATCGTTGCAGTCTAAACATCGAAATTAATTGCAACTATAAGCACAGATGCTAAGCAAATTAATGGGCTTGGATCTTGTGCCAGAGTAAAACTGAAACTCTGAAGAGAGAGAGAGAGAGAGAGAGAGAGAGAGAGAGGAATCTGAGCTGCAGATGATTTTTTTTTTTTTTTTTTTGACTAATTTGCTTTTATGTAAGCTCCAATCCAAGTCTTCTGTTTGACCATAAGAAAAGTGGGGCCATTTACGTCTCTCCAATTGTCACATACTCCAAACTTCAATAAGTATCAAACTCTACCGTTGGGTTTTTCCCTCCACATCCAGTTTTGTAACAGAAAAAAACCAGACATAAAACCAATCTCCAATGAGGCAGAACTGAGGGGAAAAAAAAAAAAAATTTCCATCAAACACCCAAAAATCTTCCACATGGCAAACACAAACCAAAAAACTCTCACAACTCCATTTCTCACCTTCCTGTTCCTCATCTTTCTCAGCCATGGAGTTTTCTCCCAATCACTTCACGAACAAGAACAAACTCTCCTGCTTATGCTAAAGCAGAGTTGGGGAAACCTGCCCTTTATGAGTGGCTGGACTTCATCAAACAATTCCCATTGTTCTTGGCCTGGAATCACCTGCACAAACGGCTCCGTCGCCGAGCTGTCACTCTACGATATCAACATCACAGGACCAGTCCCGGACTTCATCTGTGACCTCAAGAATCTCACAACCATTAATCTTGGTAACAACTACATCCCCAAAGAGTTTCCAAGAGCTCTGTTCAACTGTTCAAAGCTTCAATATCTAGACCTCTCCGATAACTTCTTCGTCGGAAGGCTTCCCCATGACATAGACAAGATGGCTCAGCTTCAAAGTCTTGTCCTCGGAGGCAACAATTTCTCAGGTGTTATCCCACATGCCATTGGGAAGCTGCAGGAGCTGAAGGTCCTGAGTATGGGAAGCAACCATTTTAACAGCTCTTTGCCACCAGAAATCGGTAACTTGTCGAATCTCGAATCTTTGCGGTTATCCAATAACAATCTACTTGCGCCATCAAGACTGCCTTCCAATTTTACCAAGTTGAAGAAGTTGACAACACTATGGCTTTTCAATTCAAACTTGATTGGGGAGATACCTCCGAGTATCGGAGACTTGGAAGCGATGGAATCGTTGGATATATCCCAGAATGATTTGCATGGGAAAATCCCAGATGATTTGTTCACGTTGAAGAATCTGAGAGTGGTCGAGATTTATAGGAACAAATTGTCTGGAGAGATTCCGCAAGTAGTTGCCGCTCCGAGCTTGGAGTTGCTTGATCTTTCGGAGAACAACTTAACCGGGAGCATACCACAAGACTTTGCGAAGCTAACCAGTTTGATAGACTTGGCTCTGTTTTCCAATCAATTATCAGGCAGTATTCCGGAAGGTATTGGCAGATTACCAGGCTTGGTGAATTTCAAGGTGTGGGATAACAATCTCTCCGGCGAGTTGCCTCCGGATTTCGGCCAGTATTCAAACCTCATGCAGTTTCAGGTGAGCTCCAATAAGCTCACAGGGAAATTGCCTGAACACTTGTGCTCCAACGGTAACCTGGTTGGACTGGTGGCATATGAGAATAACTTCACCGGCGAGCTTCCTGAATCTCTGGGAAATTGCAGCTCATTGCAGATGGTCAAGGTTTCAGACAACATGCTTTCCGGAGAAATTCCTAGTGGCATGTGGACATCCTTTAATTTGAGTTTCGTGACGATGAACAGAAACTCATTCACAGGTACTCTTCCTGAGAAGTTCGCCATGAATCTTTCAAGATTGGAAATCAGTGACAATAGATTTTCAGGTAACATTCCGATTGGTTTGTCTTCATTGAGGGACTTGACTGTGTTTAAGGCCAGCAATAACCTCTTGACCGGCACCATTCCTCAAGAATTAACCCGTCTTTCGAAATTGACAAACCTTTTTCTTGATCAAAACCAGCTCATGGGGAATCTTCCATCTCATATAGAAGAATGGAAGGCCTTAAATACTCTTAACCTGAGTAGAAATCAACTGTCTGGACAAATTCCAGAACAGATTGGTGACTTGCCTACTCTTACAGATTTAGACCTCTCAGAGAACAGATTTTCTGGCCAAATTCCAACCCGACTTGGTCTTCTAATGCTAAATTTTCTCAACCTCTCTTCCAATGACCTCACCGGGACTATCCCTCTTGAATTGGAGAATCCTGCATATGCCGACAGCTTCTTGAACAATCCCGGTCTTTGTTCGAGTAACAATGCCTTGCAACTCAAGCTCTGCAATCCAAAGCCACAAAAGAAGGACAAAATCTCAACCCCCTACCTTGTTTTGATCATAATACTTAGTGCAGCGGTCTTTTTGTTGGCCGTGTCCTTCTCATTCTTCATCATCAGATGCTACCGCAGAAAACACGGGCTCGATTCGAAATAGAATAGCTCACCTCATTCTAGAGGCTTTATTTGATATTTAAGTTTTAGTCGAACTAAACAGTACTTTTTTATCTCAGTTTTTATCTTTTTATGAAAAGTAAATAAATAATCTGTTAGAAAACTGTAACTAAATTGTATTAGAGCAGAGTGAGAGTTTGCATTAGTAGAGGAAGCTTGATAAAAGTTCGTCCTGCACTTCTGTTCACACATAAGCAAGGATCTACAGGCTGGATGCAATAATCAGTGAGAACAAGAATCTCGTGGTCAAGCACAAAAATATCCTACTACTATTGCGTAACTTGTAGTGTTAGATCACATCAAAATCGATAAGAAAAATTTGACTAAACTAAATGAAAATCTAACAGTCCATAACTGCGCACTATCAGCACTGTGTGTGCGTGTCTGTTTTTTTTTTTTTTTTTTTTTTTTTGGGGCAAAGCAATGATCAACTCCACGGTTCTAACTTCTAACCAATGTCACACCAGAACCCTACACTCTAATTCTATGTTTGGCAGAATAGAAAAGTCATAGGAAAAAAAGTATTGCAAGGATTCTAGAATAGAAAAGTCGAAGGAAAAAAAAAAGGGGAATTGCATAGATTATAGAATGGAAAAGAGAAAAATTGGAAGGAAAGCAATAGAAAATCCATGGCGTCCACATATTTTGAATCCTTCCAATTTTCAGGGAAAAAAAAAATTCATTGAAGGTATGAAATAATCATTTTACCCTCAAATACATCTTACCCTCAAATACGTCATATCCATTCATTTAAGACAAGTAAAATAAATTTATATAAATTCTTTTTTTTTTTTGGGTTATATTTTCTTCACATGGTTCCTTCCTGTTTTCCCTCTTTCCAAACACGGTGTTCAGAGTCAAGAACCAGGACCATTAAAACAAAGAAGTTTACGGAGGGCCAAACAAAATAGGTCTAACATAGAAAAACATATTGATAATATAAAACCTTTTCTGATATCTAAATTTTCCCAACTCCCTTAAGAAAATATAAAATTCCAACAGGTTCTTCAAAAGAATTCAGAAACAACTTTCCATAAACCCCCTGTTTTATTTGCACAAAACAAAATTCGGGGACAATAATCCGCAAGAAGAAGTGACTGCTCAAAGAACAGTTTACATTTATTCAGTAAGTGAGGAGAAAATGAACTTATACATCGGAGTAATATATCGTGAAAAAACATTAAACAAGCAAGCAGAACACAGGCTGGAACAGGGGGAAAACCTTAAAGCCGGCTAGCCGCTCCGACTGCATACTTGATCCATTGCAGAATATGTCCTCACATAAGACCATAAAAAAAATAAAAAAATAAAAAGGCTAAAAAGGCTTGTCAGTCAAGATCTCTATCGAAGTTGGGAGGTGAGGAGAGATCTATATAATTTCGGAGGAAGTTATAAAAGCGGGGAGAACAGAAAGTATACAAAATTGAAATGCCATGCTTTTCTCGTCTGCTTCAGATTTTAACCATTCTTTCTACCCCTAAGTACTGGAAGTGAGACGCTGCCAGGAGAGCGGCTCCAATTCCAGACTCATCATTGCTCGGTCGAAATGTTACCTGCAACTTCCTCCCCCAACAATTCCTTGAGGGTACTTTCCGTGCAGGTGCTAAACTTCGTGTAGTGCTCGAACAACCCGCCGTCCAATGCTACAACCGATTTCTGCTTCTCCCGTTCCTTTACTGTGTCTCTTCCCAATTTGTCGATGATACCTAAGATCCCAGCGGCAGATAAACGAGCTCCACGAGTGGCAACAATGTCGCAAAACTCCACAATAACTTTCCTCATCTTAAGGGAGGTGTTGGATATCTGATGGATAAAGAATGGTGAACATATGAGGGAAAAAAAATAAAACAATTAATTTGAGTTACAGATCGAAAGATTCTAGCTGTTCTGAGTTCTGGAAACATATTTTACCTCTAGGATATCCTATAGCTTGCTTGCAACCATTTTCAGATCGGGAGTCGCGTCATGATGCATTGCAGACTTGTGTGGAGTCCTATGAATTTTTTCACAACGATCAAAACCCTTCAAGTCTACTAAATCAGAGAAAGCATGTATAACCTATCTCGTCTAAATTCCACGAAAAGCTACAGAACAATGAAACCTACAATGCAAACTATACACCACGCGAAGATAGACCCGAAATCTAGAGTTATCTAAGTATGTCAACCTTTATCATTAGAGCCTTCTTAAATAAAATAATTTTTAAAAGAAATCCTTATTATCAAGAATTGATGATGTCTATTGGTGTGTAAGCTCAATACTGCTTATTTGAAAAGTCAACCAACTCCAACTTAAAAGTTCTATTTTAAATCAACGAACCAAATGGAGACTTGGTGTTCAATAACTTATTTTGAATTCGGTATTATTACGTGTTTTCTTCATATATACCGGACACAATACTTAAGATCGGATGAGATTTGTAATATTTTAGATGTAATGGTTGAGATTTGTAATGCTTCAACTTTTAATTAACAATAAATTACTGACCCGATATTAGAAATTAATGAAAAAGTTGTGATGATGATATATTTGATTATTTCTGACGTTAATTAAGTTATTTTCACAGGTGACGCGATGAGAATTCGATATGCTATAGCAAAGGTCATGTCAAAATTTATGAATATTATTTAATGATTTGATAAATTTGTTTGATGATTTAATTATAGATATCTATGTTATATATATATATATATATATATATGTAATACACTACGTGTTATACGTTTATTTTAGAGATATATATTTTTTTATTCTCATGCGTATGTGTCGTATATACACATACAATTTTATATGTTAGGTCTTTATATAATTAACGTGTGTGTATATACATATTAAGTTATTCGGTTAGTCAATGTATATATAATATTATGTGTATATATGTGTATAATAGGAAATCTAAAGGAGGATACGAAGGGAATGAGTGGGAGATTGACCAAAAAGGGGGGGGGGGGGGGGGGACGCGAAGAAATAAAAAAAATGGAAAGAAGTAAATCAGAAAAAAAAAAAAATTTCGGAAAACTTACATTCTTGAATTTCATTCAATCTCTTAGTTATCTAACAATCTTACTTGCCCAAAATAAGTCCTTCATGATAGCCCTTGGCATCTTATTTCTATCAATTAATATGCAATCAAATTCTAATTTTAGTCTATAATAGTCTAATCATCATTTTTCAACCCTCATTCTTTTCCTCCATCTCTTGTCGAATATTTCTCTCTTAATCTCCTCTCTCATCTGTACAAGATATCAAAACAAAGGGGGAAAAAAGTGAAGCCTCCATAGACTAGGCATCAAATTCCCACTCTTAATCCATTGATATTTCTCAATTCTTGGACCGAAAATAAAATATTTTTGAGGTATGATTTCTTCTTTTTTTTTCATTGGTGTTTTCGAATTTTATTAGTGATTGAGTAATTTCTTGATGGTTGCTTGGTGTTAGTTGAATAGAGATGAAGGGGTAGAGCATAAACGTGTATTGAACAAGATTGTATTGGTGAATTCATGATTTTTATTTTAGAAGCATGCCTTAAGGTTGGTTATTATTTGTATGTGGTTTATCTATGTGAATGGTGTCTATTTTATTTTATTTTTGGATGGATTTCCTTGGGATTTTCAGATTTAATATTTACTGGAAATTTCCATATTCTTTTATAAGTTTTCAAAATTGTTTTCGAGGATCCAAACAGATTCTGTTTTTATTGAATTTGATATTGTTGGAAATTCCTGGATGTCTATTTTCATTTGAAATTAGTTTTCGTTTGAAGACTTGTGCAAATATTTGTGATTTTTCAAAGAGGCAGAGATCCGACTGTCAGTTTCTATAAATTCTGGTAATCAGATTTTGAAACTATTTTTAAGGGTCGGTCTCCGTTTTTAAGGAATTAGGTATCGTTACAAAGCTCTGGATGTCCACTTTCTTTTAAAATTTGTTTCGGATCATTTGGAGTTTTTTTATGAATTTTTATGAATTTTTGAAGGAACAGAGGTCTAGCTATCACTTTCTGTAAAGTTTTGTAATTTTGTATAATGGTTAGATTTTTGTATTTTTTATGTTATTAAATGATGAAATAGGCATATTATGCACTGTTATAATGTGATGGATGTATTAGATGAATCATTATGGTATTTTGTTAATTTTTATTATATTTATTATTTATGGCATGAACGGTTCTAAAGAAAAGTAGTCGAGACCTCAATCCCGCGTCGCGATTGGAAAAAAAAAATTAAAAAGGTTAAGTAAGGCGTTTAGGTAAGTACACTCTTACCTGCAATACGAATCAAAGATTTGAGAAGTATTTGTTTTGATATTGATATGATATTATGAAATTCTTAATTAATACTTCTCTTTTGATGACGTCTTGATGAAAAGTATATATATGTATATATATATATTTTTATGTTTTAAAATGGCATTGTATACCCTTGATGATGATGATAATGATGATGTTGTTGTCCAGTGAGTGGACTTTTTGTCACCATTAGTTTAAGATTTGCTACCCTACTCCTTTCTTGACTAGCACGCAATGTATAACGCCGGGCCCAATATATAATGGTTTTAAAAGTTAAAAAGTTTTTAAATGATGTTTATAATAATAAAAGAAAATTGTTTATTTATATTTGTGATATTTAAGTGTCTTATTAAGCCTTTGATTATATAAGTTAATTCATGTTATAGATAAAGGAAAGAATAAGATGTAGTATTAAAGAAGCTTGTAGCAAAAACGAGACGATGTGTGATAGGAAAACGGGAAGAATGATCATGAGATGAATACTTTTAGTTTCAAATAAACTTTTGGGACTTTTGTTTATTATTATTTTGATTGAAAGATTTATGTGCACTTTCTTCAATATTATTTCGTGATATAATTTTAAGAATTTATATTAAATACAAAAATTATTTAAAAAGTGTTTTTTTTTAAAGAACTTTGAAAGTTTTCTAAAAATATCTAAGTAAAATTTTCTGATAAGTTAATATTTTTATTTCAAGTTTATTATTTTTCGTAATTTTATAAGAGATAGATGTTAAAAAAAAGAAGTCAATTATAACTGTCTGTGAAGGGTCGTTACAAGATTAGACCAATTTTTAACTGATAATCGATATATGATATATATTAATAGGTCAAAATATCTCTCTATCACATAGTACATGATAAAAACACAGCATTAAAATGATTTGGTGCGAAATCACCCCTTATTTTCCATAAGGCTAATCTTAATGAGCACTAATTTCGATGATAAAATGTACTTTAGAATATTAAAACTTGAATATAATATTCTTCCTGCATCAATACGAGCTTGAAAGTTACAAGCACATGGACAAAAACCTGTACGTAATTACTGTTATTATTATTATATTTTGTTTGGGCATTTTCTAGTCAAAGTCTTCCACCAAGTCGTCGGTTTCACATTTGGTGCTCTCTCTGTTGATGATGGGTGTGTTGGAAAACGATTCTCGACATTTTATTGGATCTTTCCTCTAACAAAGGTCCCATTGCTCTAATTTTCTAGAGTGGTATTGTAACGACCCGGCTTTTCGGATCATTAACTAGCTTATTTATTCTTATTTAATTTAGTTTTAACACTTATTTATGTTTGATTCTAAAAATACAGAAATTTAAAAAAAAAAAATCATATTCGTACTACAAAAGATAGAATTACTAATATTTTTAACTAAGGAAATTGAAAACCTCTAGCTAATAAATATCACATTCAAATTTGTATTTAGATAATATTTAAGAAGCTATAACTTCATGTAAATTAAAAAGAAAGAGTCTAAAATCTTTTTCCCGTGAAATGCTCATACTAGTTTAGCAGTACTAAAACATTGAGACATAATTATAAATATAGTCGATATAAAATAATTTACGAAGTCTAAATGCGGAAATTAAATTCGTGGCGGTATCCCACTTCCGTCCTTCATCGTCTCCGCACAACTTTGCCAGTTCATAAAACATCTAAGTAGCGGGCTGCTTACCTACATTACCTACAGCACAAACATACAAATATGAGCTTTCGCTCAGCAAGTACAATCAACATCTCACAAATCATTTCTATAAAATCATATCATCACATGTAACATCATGAATATTTAAAAATGCATGTAATTTATATGTGTTCTATTATGCTTCATTATATACATATCTTGTCTACATAAGAGTCCCTGTGTCGTACCCATATGCGTGTAACCAATGGGGAGTTAGGGGAGCGACCCTTCAACAACTTCCAAGGTCATATCTTATAACTTTTGTCTTATCAGATCCTCTCACTAATTGGAGGTTCGTACGACATTTAATCCTATCTTTCATTAGCCTCATTATTATTATTTGTAACAATGTGTAAATTTAAATGTCATCTATTATCACCACATACATATATGTGAGGCATGTCGATCATATCAATGCAAGACAAATTATTCACGTTAAATGTTTAATTAACGCAATACATGTGGCTCATAAATTCATCACTTCATCAAGGCAAAATCATAGAAAATGTAGAGCGTCAACAATGAAAAATATTTTGTTCCATACTGTAGGTGAGGTTTGTACTTACTGGAAATCGCGTAACTGTGTATCTGTGTTGATTGTTCCCGGCTCTAACCTCAAGTCGATGCGGTGTTCTAATTTTGAATCGACATCCGACAATTAGAGTAAGGTTTTTGAATCATTTTCGATTATGGACATATATTCTCTTAATTAATAATTAGTTTCAATTTAATTATTAATTTATTTCTATTTTAATTTTTTTAGAATAACATCTTTAATTATTAATTACATGATTATCATAAAATTAATAATTAATTAATTTAAATATTAAATTAATTAATTACTAACCCATTAGTGAGTTAATTATTTAATACTTAATTTTTTATTCATTATTTTTCTTAATTCCCCTTTATTTATATATGGGTCCATTAGGTGACCATAGATAACTATGGTCTTCTAATATCACATTGGGTCATCTTTTTAGGTTGTGGGTTTATTTGGTCTATTACAACCCATTTACTTGTAATTGGATCTTATTATTGTTTTAAACCTGCTGGGGCCCATTACGTTGTCTTTATTAAGTTCTGGTCAAAAATTACATGACATCTCAGCAAGCCTAGTGGCTGGCTCATTTTCTCTACACCAAGCCATCGGGGTACTAAATTACCAATTTGTCCCTATTTCGGTTATTCAAGCATTTTTAAGCTTAAACTTGTTAAATCTTTTGACCATAGCTTTTATTAATCTCTCTTGCAGTATTATAGGTCCAGAAAATCTCTACCTAAGGTCCAAAACGTTCTCTCCATCAAATTACCATTTTGCCCCTTAATTTGACAAATTTTCAAATTTTGCCATTAGACGTAGCCTTTTCAATATAGACTTATTGAATGACTTTTAAAAGTTTGTCCCAGCCTTCGAATAATGTTTACAGTATCTACAAGCTCTCAAAATGGCTTTCGTAAGTTATTACACTTCTAAACATAATCAAATAAAAGTATTACATTTAAGCCCCTATATGTCTTTTAAGGTCGTAAATTTGACTATAACATAAACCAAATTATTTCCTATATTTATTTAGCTTAGTATACTATTTTAAGGGTGACAAAAATGCTGCCTAATTATAGTCTAAGCAGATTTTATAATTTGACCCGTTATTTATTTATTTTTGCATTTTAGTCCTTATTTAGCCCCAATTAGTTCCCAATACCCTTTGGTTCATGTTTTTTTATAATTAATGTCCTTAAAAAGTATTCTCACAGGATCAAGACCCATTTTTAACAAGTTTTTATTATTTATATTTTTGACCATGAATTTTTCTATATTTACGTTTTGACCCCAAAAATGTCGTTTTGGTCATTTCTTATTCATTTATTATCAAAATTTGATATGAGGTCTATTTTAAGTCTCTATTCAAGATTGCAAAGTTTCGGATTCAAATAAATTTTTTAGGCTGGTGAAATTATGATTTTACCCCTTGAGGGCAAAATCATTATTTTTGACATTTTTATTTCTGGTCAAACTTGAGCTCTTCTTATGACTTATGTCAAGAGCAATATTTTGTACTTCTACATGATTATAAAAATCTCACTCAAAATACCGTTTTCCAATTTATAAACATTTATGCCAAAAACGTTATCTTTTGGTACTTTATGGTCATTAATTCTTATTCTAGCCTATTTGTGATGTCAAAATATTTTTCCTCATCATTCATGCTTCCATTAAACAGAGGACATAACATATCAACATGCCATCGACTCTTATTCTCATACATCAATACTCATTCATGTCATATAACCATAAAAATCACATAAACACACTTTTCATCATATTCCATATACAAATCTTGTTTTCTAACCACCTTAAATCATAGCCAGCACATATATCATCTCACTAGGTAGCAAAACCACATTTTAACTATTTACCATGCCAAGATTTTCCTATTTGTAAGAACACATTTTGAAAGGAAAGTTATTAAGAACTTGGTAACCCACTAGTTTACAAATCATTTACCTCTTAGAAAAATAGTGGGTTCTTGGCTTCTCTTGAAGGCTTTGAACCACTTTTGGATCCTTGAGGTAGGGGCTAAAATGGAGATAAAATATCACATAAAAGAACATTTTTAAAATATCATTCTTCTTCATAGAAAACAAATGGAAAGTATAAGTTTTTACCTTAGAAAAACACTTGGAATGACTCTTCTTTCTTGCTAAAACGATCTTGGGGGTGGATGAAAAGAGATTAAGAGTATTTTTGGTTTCCTTTGGCTACAAAATTCATCTAAAAATGAAGGGAGGAAGAGAGAAAACTTTTCTTTGCTAGTATGGTCCTTATTAAAGAGAAAAAAACAGTTTTTGGTTTATCATAGAAACATTTTATAACCAAACCTTATTGTGGGTTAAAAATTGAAATTTTTAGATTTTAAATTATTTCAAAAACGTGCTCAGCTAAAGGGTAGTCATTTGGTGGTTGTTTTGGTGGGTTTTCATGTATTTCTAAGTGGGTTTAGTGCATAGTCATTTAAGTAGTCCATCGTCTTACATTGTAATCAACTTTTCTTTCTTGTCTTGTCATCTTTGTTTTGCTTGTTTAGGGGTTGGATTTTGGATTCTCAAAAACACCCCCTTTTGATCAACCTATTTTCTGAAAAAAAAAAAAAAAAAAGAAAAAAAATTTTTTTTTTTTTGATGCCAGTTTACTGGCAGCAGGCAATAAGCTTACTGTGTGCCTGCATGGCTCAATGGGCCTACTGCCCACTGAGCAAGTGGAGGGGTGCACGACACCCCCTTCCCTTAACCTTTTTTTTTTTTTTTTGGCAGTGGGCTTAAGCCCACTGCCTTACCTAGTGGGTAATCACCCACTGGGCAGGGGGGTGCACGAGCACTCTCCCTAATGCCCCCCCCCCTTTTTTTTACTTTGATTTTTGTTTTTTTTTTTTTGAAAAGATAGTAGGATTTTTAAATTTAATTTAATGGGTAAATCTTGACATGGCATAAAATTTACTTCCTTAAATTTACAAAATTATGATTATTCATTCATTATATATATTAATTTTTACACACAATATTTTCCCAAAATCTCAAAAGAAAATGAGAGTAACATTATATATATATTTTCTCATTTAAATAGAGAAACTCTACATTGTTAAATCATTGACATTATCACATTGATGATGCATATACCATCATTTATGATCTTGAAATTTGGTATTTATCAAAATAATTCATTAGAAATGTATTGATGAAGGAAATCCATAATAATAGTTCATGAATTTCTAGGGCATCACAGGCATTCCCTCCTAAAAACTGGTTAGTTCCCACCTCTGTCTATCATGTTCAAATCCGGACAACTATTACTTTATTAATCACTATAACAGTCTAATAATTTAATGATTTAAAGACTTAATATCAGTCTAATAACTTAATGACGTATGACAAATTTATAATCTAACATTCTTTTCAGACCTAACATGTCACTCATATAAATGAATTGAGATTCAAATCCGTCTTTGCACTCTATTATTATAAAAATTTTAAAATCTAATAATAATGATTCCAAAATTCTGAAAAAAAAAAAAAAAATCATTTGTTAACTTTTATATTGTTGGTTTCTTGCCGTCTAAACATCGAAATTGCAACGATAAGCAAAGATGCTAAGCAAATTAATTATAAGTTTATAACAGCACAACATAGGCTTGGATCTTGTGCCAGAGTAGAAATGAAACATACTCTTTAAAAAATTCAACTTTTATCTAAAGCGTGGAAAATTCTGCGTGTGTGGAGACAATTTTTGTTTTAATTTTCTCAAGAGATTGACGAATCTAAAATTTGATCCTCACAAAAAAAAAAAAAAAAAAAAAAAAAAAAATCTGAGCTGTAGATGATTTTTGATTGACTTATTTGCTATTATGCAAGCTCCAATCCAAGTCTTCCGTTTACGATAAGAAAAGTGGAGCCATTTATATCTCTCCAATCATCATATACTCCAAACTTCAATATGTATCAGAGTCTGCCGTTTGTCTTTTCCCTCCACATCCAGTTTTGTAACAGAAAAAAATCAGAGACAAAACCAATCTCCAATGAGGCAGAACTGAGGGGGCAAAAAAAAAAAAAAATTCCATCAAACACCCAAAAATCTTCCAAATGGCAAACACAAACCAAAAAGCTCTCACAACCCCATTTCTCACCTTCCTATTCGTCATCTTTCTCAGCCATGGAGTTTTCTCCCAATCACTTCACGAACAAGAACAAACTCTCCTGCTTATGCTAAAGCAGAGTTGGGGAAACCTGCCCTTTAGGAGTGGCTGGACTTCATCAAACAATTCCCATTGTTCTTGGCCTGGAATCAACTGCACAAACGGCTCCGTCACCGAGCTGTCACTCTACGATATCAACATCGCAGGACCAGTCCCGGACTTCATCTGTGACCTCAAGAATCTCACAACCATTAATCTTGGTAACAACTACATCCCCCAAGAGTTTCCGAGTGCTCTGTTCAACTACATCTCGGATGGAATGAAGATGGACCACATAATGGGTCCATACGAAACTTAATGGGTCCATCCGAAACATAATGGGTATGTTTAGGTTGTTATCGAGATTTTCGGAAAATCCGTTCGGAAAATCCGGAATTGGAAAAAATCTAATCGAAACATAAAAAATCTAACATTGTCAACTTCTCCAACTTGGTATAATTGGAAGGCAGCGTTGATGGCGCAAGTAGATTGTTATTGGATAACCACAAAGATTCGAGATTCGACAAGTTACTGATTTCTGGTGGCAAAGAGCCGTTAAAATGGTTGCTTCCCATACTCAGGACCTTCAGCTCCTGCAGCTTCCCAATGGCATGTGGGATATCACCTGCGAAATTGTTGCCTCCGAGGACAAGACGTTGAAGCTGAGCCATCTTGTCTATGTCATGGGGAAGTCTTCCGACGAAGTAGTTTTCGGAGAGGTCTGGATATGGAAGCTTTGAACAGTTGAACAGAGATCTTGGAAACTCTCCGGGGATGTAGTTGTAACCAAGATTAATGGTTGTGAGATTCTTGAGGTCACAGATGAAGTCCGGGACTGGTCCTGTGATGTTGATATCGTAGAGTGACAGCTCGGTGACGGAGCCGTTTGTGCAGTTGATTCCAGGCCAAGAACAATGGGAATTGTTTGATGAAGTCCAGCCACTCATAAAGGGCAGGTTTCCCCAACTCTGCTTTAGCTTAAGCAGGAGAGTTTGTTCTTGTTCGGGAAGTGATTGGGAGAAAACTCCATGGTTGAGAAAGATGAGGAACAGGAAGGTGAGAAATGGAGTTGTGAGAGTTTTTGGGTTTGTGTTTGCCATTTGGAACATTTGTGTTTCCCCCCTCAGTTCTGCCTCAGTGGAGATTGGTTTTATGTCTGGTTTTTTTCTGTTACAAAACTGGATGTGGAGGAAAAAACCAACGGCAGAGTCTGATACTTAATGAAGTTTGGAGTATGTGACAATTGGAGAGACACAATGACTCCACTTTTCTTATGGTAAACAGAAGACTTGGATTGGAGCTTGCATAAAAGCAAATCAGTCAATGAAAAATCATCTACAGCTCAGATTTTTTTTTTCTTTTTTTTGTGAGGATCAAATTTTAGGTTCATCAATTTCTTGAGAAAATGAAAACAAAAATTGTCCCCAAATAGAATTTTCTACGCTTTAGATAAAAGTTGATTTTTTTTTTTTTTAAAGAGTATGTTTCATTTAATACTCTGGCACAAGATCCAAGCCCATGTTGTGCTGTTATAAACTTATAATTAATTTGCCTAGCATCTTTGCTGATCGTTGCAATTTCGATGTTTAGACGGCAAGAAAGCAACAATATAAAAGTTAACAAATGATTTTTTTTTTTTTTTTTGATTTTTCAGAATTTTGGAATCATTATTATTAGATTTTAAAATTTTTATAATAATACGGTGCAAAGACGGTTTGGATCTCAATTCATTTATATGACTGACATGTTAGGTTTAAAAAGAATGTTAGATTATAAATTTGTCTTACGTCATTAAGTTATTTGACTGATATTAAGTCTTTAAATCATTAAGTTATTAGACTATTATAGTGATTAATAAAGTAATAGTTGTCCGGATTTGAACATGATAGACAGAGGTGAGAACTAACTGGTTTTTAGGAGGGAATGCCTGTGATGCCCTAGAAATTCATGAACTCAATTCATGAACTATTATTATGGATTTCCTTCATCAGTACATTTCTAATGAATTATTTTGATGAATACCAAATTTCAAGATCATAAATGATGGAATATGCATCATCAATGTGATAATGTCAATGATTTAACAATGTAGAGTTTCTCTATTTAAATGAGAATATATATATATAATGTTACTCTCATTTTCTTTTGAGATTTTGTGAAAATATTACGTGTAAAAATTCATATATATAATGAATGAATAACATAATTTTGCAAATTTAAGGAAGTAAATTTTATGACATGCCAAGATTTACCCATTAAATTAAATTTAAAAATCGTACTATCTTTTCAAAAAAAAAAACAAAAAACAAAAAACAAAAATCAAAGTAAAAAAAGGGGGGGCATGAGGGAGAGTGCTCATGCATCCCCCTGCCCAGTGGGTAATTACCCACTAGGTAAGGCAGTGGGCTTAAGCCCATTGCCCAAAAAAAAAAAAAAAAAAGAAAAAAAGGTTAAGGGAAGGGGTGTCGTGCACCTCTCCCCTTGCTCAGTGGGCAGCAGGCCCACTGAGCCATGCAGGCAGGCAATAAGCTTACTGCCTGTTGCCAATAAATTAGCACCAAAAAAAAAAATTTTTTTTTCCTTTTTTTTATAGAATAGGTTGGTCAAAAAGAGGTGTTTTTGAGAATCCAAAATCTCCAATCCTTAAACAAGCAAAACAAAGATGACAAGAAAGAAAGAAAAATTAATTACAATGTAAGATGATGGACTATTTGAATGACTATTCACTAAAACCACTTAGAAATACATGAAAAACCACCAAATGACTACCCTTCAGCTGAGCACGTTTTTGAAATAATTTAAAATCCAAAAATTTCAATTTTTAACCTATAATAAGGTTTGGTTATAAAATGTTTCTAAGGTAAACGAAAAACCACTTTTTTCTCTTTCATAAAGGCCGTACTAGCAAAAAAAGTTTCCACTCTTCCTCCTTTCATTTTTGGACGAATTTTATAGCTAAAGGAAACCAAAAATTTCTTTATCTCCTTTCATCCACCCCCAAGATCATTTTAGCAAGAAGAAAGAGTCATTCTAAGTGTTTTTCTAAGGTAAAAACTTATACTTTCCACTTGTTTTCTATGAAGAAGAATGATGTTTTAAAAATATTCTTTTATGTGATATTTTATCTCCATTCTAGCCCCTACCTCAAGGATCCAAGAGTGGTTCAAAGCCTTCAAGAGTAGCTAAGAACCCACTACTTTTCTAAGAGGTAAATAATTTGTAAATTAGTGGGTTATCAAGTTCTTAATAACTTTCCTTTCAAGATGTGTTCTTGCAAATAGGAAAATCTTGGCATGGTAAATGGTTGAAATGTGGTTTTACTACCTAGTGAGATGATATATGTGCTGGCCATGATTTAAGGTGGTTAGAAAACATGATTTGTGTATGGAATATGATGAAAAGTGTGTTTATATGATTTTTATGGTTATATAACATGAATGAGTATTGATGTATAAGAATAAGAGTCAATGGCATGTTGATATGTTATGTCCTCTGTTTAATGGAAGTATAAATGATGAGAAAAATATTTTGACATCACAAATAAGTTAGAATAAGAATAAATGACCAAAAAGTACCAAAAGATAACGTTTTTGGCATAAATGTTAATAAATTTGAAAATGGTATTTTGAGTGGAATTTTCATAATCATGTAGAAGGACAGAATATTGCTCTTGACATAAGTCATAAGAAGAGCTCAAGTTTGACCAGAAAAAATGTCAAAAATGACGATTTTGCCCTCAAGGGGTAAAATCATAATTTCACCAGCCTAAAAAATTTATTTGAATCCGAAACTTTGCAGTCTTGACTAGAGACTTAAAATAAACCTTGTGTCAAATTTTGGTGATAAATGGATAAGAAATAACCAAAACGTCATTTTTGGGACCAAAACATCATTTTTGGGACCAAAACATAAATATAAAAAAATTCATGGTCAAAAATATAAATAATAAAACTTTTAAAAAATGGGTTCTGATCCTGTGAGAATACTTTATAAGAACATTAAGTATAAAAAACATGAACCAAATGGTATTGGGAACTAATTGGGGCTAAATAAGGACTAAAATACAAAAATAAATAAATAACGGGTCAAATTATAAAATCTGCTTAGACTATAATTAGGCAAAATTTTTGTCACCCTTAAAACAGTATGCTAAGCCAAATAAATATAGGAGATAATATGGTTTTTGTTATAGTCAAATGTATGGCCATCAAAGACATATAAGGGCTTAAATGTAATACTTTTATTTGATTGTTTTTAGAAACGTAACAACTTATGAAAGCCATTTTGAGAGCTTATGGACATTGTAAACATTATTCTAAGGCCAGGACAAACTTTTAAAAGCCATTCAATAAGTCTAGATTAAAAAGGGTACGTCTAATGGTAAAATTTGTAATTTTGACAAACTAAAGGGCAAAATAGTAATTTAATGAAGAAAACGTTTTGGACCTTAGGTAGAGGTTTTTTGGACCTATAATATTGCAAGAGAGATTAATAAAAGCTATGCTCAAAAGATTTAACAAGTTTAAGCTTAAAAATACTTGAATAATCGAAATAGAGGCAAATTGGTAATTTTGTACCCGATGGCTCAGTGTCGAGAAAATGAGCCAACCACTAGGCTTGTTGAGATGCCATGTAATTTTTGACCAAAACTTAATAAAGACAATATAATAGGTCTCAACAGGTTTAAAACAATAATAAGACCCAATTACAAGTAAATTGGTTGTAATAGACCAAATAAACCCACAACTCAAAATGATAACCCAATATTATATTAGAAAACCATGGTTATCCATGGTCATCTAATGGACCCATATATGAATAAAGGAGAATTAAGTAAAATAATGGATAAAAAATTAAGTATTAAATAATTAACTCACCAATGAGTTAGTAATTAATTAATTTAATATTTAAATTAATTAATTATTAATTAAGAAATTAATTTTATGATAATCATGTAATTAATAATTAAAGATGTTATTCTAAAAAAAATTTAAAATAGAAACAAATTAATAATTAAATTGAAACTAATTATTAATTAAGAGAACATATGTTCATAATCGAAAATGATTCAAAAACCTTACTCTAACTGTCGGATGTCGATTCAAAATTAGGATACTGCACCAACTTGAGGTTAGAGTCAAGAACAATCAACGCAGATACACAGTTACGTGACTTTCAGTGAATACAAACCTCACCTAGAGCATGGGACAAAATATTTTTCGTTATTGACGCTCTACATTTTCTATGATTTTGCCTTGATAAAGTGATGAGCTTAAGAGCCATATGTATTACGTTAATTAAACATTTAACGTGCATAATTTGTCTTGCATTGATATGATCAACATGCCTCACAGATATGTATGTAGTGATGATAGATACATGGTGACATGTAAATCTACACATTGTCACAAATAATAATAATGAGGCTAACAAAAAATAGGATTAAGTGTCGTATCAACCTCTAATTAGTGAGAGGATATGATAAGAACGAAAGTTATAAGATATGACCTTAGAAGTTGTTGGAGGGTCACTCCCCTAATTCCCCATTGGTTGCGTGCATATGGTTACGACACAGGGGCCCTTATGTAGACAATATATGTATATAATGAAACATAATAGAACACATATAGATTACATGCATTTTTAAATATTCATGATGTTACATGTGATGATACGATTTTATGGAAATGATTTGTGAGATGTTTATTGTACTTGCTGAGCGAAAGCTCATATTTATGTGTTCGTGCTGTAGGTAATGTGGGTAAGTAGCCCGCTACTTAAATGTTTTATGAACTAGTAAAGCTGTGTGGAGGTTATGAAGGACGGGAGTGGGATACCGTCACAAATTTAATTTTCACATTTAGACTTCGTAAATTATTTTATATCGACTATATTTATAACTATATCTCAATGTTTTAGTACTGCTAAACTAGTATGAGCATTTCACGGGAAAAAGACTTTAGACTCTTTCTTTTTAATTTATATAAAGTTATAGCTTCTTAAATATTATCTAAATACAAATTTGAATGTGATATTTATTAACTAGAGGTTTTCAATTTCCTTAGTTAAAAATTTTAGTAATTCTATTTTTTGTAGTATGAATATGATTTTTTTTTTTTAATTCTGTATTTTTAGAATTAAATATAAATAAGTGTTAAGACTAAATTAAATAAGAATAAGTAAGTTAGTTAATAATCCAAAAAACCGGGTCGTTACAATGCTACTCTAGAAAATTAGAGCAATGGGACCTTTGTTGAAGGAAAGACCCTATAAAATGTGGAGAATCGTTTTCCAACACACCCATCATCAACAGAGAGAGCACCAAACGTGGAAACGATGACTTGGTGGAAGACTTTGATTAGAAAATGCCCAGACAAAATATAATAATAATAACAATAATTACGTACAGGTTTTTGTCCATGTGCTTGTAACTTTCAAGCTCGTATTGACATAGGAAGAATATTATATTCAAGTTTTAATATTCTCAAGTACATTTGATCACCAGAAATTAGTGCTCATTAAGATTAGCCTCATGGAAAATAAGGGGTGATTTTGCACCAAATCATTTTAATGCCGTGTTTTTATCATGTATTATGTGATAGAGAGATATTTTGACCTATTAATATATATCATATACCGATTATTAGTTAAAAATTGATCTAATCTTGTAACAACCCTTCACAGACAGTTACAATTGACTTCTTTTTTTAACATCTATCTCTCATAAAATTACGGAAAATAATAAACTTAAAATAAAAATATTAACTTATCAGAAAATTTTACTTAGATAATTTTAGAAAACTATCAAAGTTCTTTAAAAAAAAAAACACTTTTTAAATAATTTTTGTATTTAATATAAATTCTTAAAATCATATCACAAAATAATATTGAAGAAAGTGCACATTAATCTTTCAATCAAAATAATAATAAACAAAAGTCCCAAAACTTTATTTGAAAATAAAAGTATTCATCCCATGATTATTCCTCCCGTTTTCCTATCACATATCGTCTCGTTTCTGCTACAAGCTTCTTCAATACTACATCTTATCATTTCCTTTATCTACAACATGAATTAACTTATATAATCAAAGGCTTAGTAAGATATTTAAATATCACAAATGTAAATAAACAATTTTCTTTTATCATTATAAATATCATTTTAACACTTTCTAACTTTCAAAATCGATATAAGAAATTTAAAGAAACAGTGAAGATGGTTTTGAATTATTCTAGACATTTATGATAAAACTATCAGTAGATGCTGGTGTTTTAATTGTTAAATTAACATTTTAATAATCTAATCTACAAGTGTCTGTTAAAAATTTGTAACATGTGACGTATTATTTCTTTCACTCATAAGACAGTTGAAAAATTCATTCAACCGGCCAAAGTGCAATTACAACAGTAAGTTTTGTCAAATTATATATTTTGGTTTTTTCTTTTTTCGTTTTTTATTCCGTAGTTGTAGCAGTTGTACTTAAGGCGGCCCTTGGCCTTTCAAATTTCTAATTCGAAAAACAATATTGGAAAATCAAAGAAATGTCAACAGGGTAAAACATACGTGCTTCGAAACTTCATTTGGATTGCGTACTGCGATCAGGGGCAGAGCCAGTAATTTTTTTATTTTAGTAGATTTATATAAAAATTTTTAATTTTAAATTAGACAAAATAGTAAGAGTATAAATTTTTTTCACAATTAATATTAATGGGTTACGTGAGAATTTTTTATTTTTAATGAGAATAAAATAGAGACCGTGTAAGAATAATTTATTTTCAATGAAAATAAATTATAAAAATTAAAAAAAATTAAGATAAAATTAAAAGAATAAAAAATTTGAATGGGGCTGTAGCCCCCACTCGCACCGCTATCCCTCCGCCGCTGACTGCCATGTAAAACCTGAGAAAAAACAGTGTATATTATATTACGACGTTTTTGTCGCTATATGTTGACCAACGACCATCACATCCGAACAGCTCAACTGTGGAAAACTCTGCCACTACTTAATTTCCACAAAGCATTTACTTCCAAATCAGAAAAACATGAACAAAACATCCTCTGATCTAATGCAGACATACTCAACAAGATCAACTGATCTCTCTCCCTCTCCAAATGAGTGATTACGCTAGGAGTACTCCCACAATTACCTGTCCATTCCAGAGCTTTCTCTTCCTCATGTTCCTTATCCATGGAGTACTCTCCCAATCACTCCAGCACCAAGAGCAAACTGTTCTCCTCAAGCTAAAGCAACGCTGGGGAAACCCGCCCTTCATGAGTCGGTGGATTCCGGAAGATCAAACTGCACTCAAACTAAAGCAACACTGGCGAAACCTGACCTTATAATGAGCCAACGGTGGAATTCATCCAGGTACACTGCCCACTGTTTCTGGCCTGGAATCACCTGCAAATCTAACTCCGTCACCAAACTGTCACTCTATAACGCGGACCTTAAAACAACAGTCCCACCCTTCATCTGCGAGCTGAAAAATCTCACAGCCATTGATCTTAGGAAAAACTACATCCCTGGAGAGTTTCCGAGAGCTGTGTTCAACTGTTTGAAGCTAGAAGATTTGGACCTCTCTGGTAACTATTTCATTGGAAGGCTTCCCGATGACATAGACAAACTAGTTCATCTTCGAAGTCTTTGCCTCGGAGGTAATAACTTCACGGGTGTTATCCCACCTGCGATTGCGAAGCTGCAAGAGCTGAGGGTCCTGCGTCTAAGTGGGAACTTGATTAATGGCTCTTTACCGCCAGAAATTGGAAAATTGTCAAATCTTGAGTATTTGAACCTGAACAATAACTCATTTACTGGTGTGCTTCCTCCGAAGTGGGCCTGGAGTCTTTGGCGACTAGACATCAGTAACAACAGGTTTTCAGGTAAGATTCCAACTGGTAAGTCCTTCTGGAGCAATTTGGGGGAATTTTATGCCAGCAATAACCTCTTGACAGGACCCATTCCTCTTGAAGCATATAGTCTTTCTAGTTTAGCAATACTTTTTCTCAATGAGAACTAACAGGGCATCTACCATCAGATGCACGGTCATGGAAGTACCTACAAACTCTTAATCTGAGTCGGAATCAACTCACTGGACAAGTTACAGAGGAAATTTGTCTCTTACCGCTTCTTGCGTACTTGGACCTCTCAGAGAACCATTTTTCTGGCCGAATTCCATCTTGTCTTGGTCTTTTAGCACTAAGCTTTCTGAATCTTTCTTCCAATGACTTCAGCGGGATGATCCCGCCTGAATTTGGGATCGCTGCATATTCCAACAGCTTCTTGAACAATCCAGGCCTCTGTGCTAAAAAACAACTGTCGAACTTAAAGCTCGCAAATCCCAAATCCCAAGACCGGAAAGAATTTTCAACTCTACACCTTGCTTTGATCAAATCAGCAAGTGTGGCAGTCCTTTTGCTGGCTTTGTCCTTTGTATTCTTCGTAATTACCCGAAGTCACCAAAGGAAGCAACAAGTGGATTTGCAATGGCAGCTTACCACGTTCCAGAGGTTGAATTTCACAGAATCAAACGTTCTTCCCGGTTTGAACGATCATAACTTGATCGGAAGCGGCGGTTCGGGAATAGTTTATCGTATTCCCGTTAATGATCAAGGCGACATTGTTGCTGTAAAAAGAATATGGAACAACAGGAAGGTAGAACACAAACTCGAGCAAGAATTCCTTTCGGAAGTCAAGATATTGAGCTCAATCCAACACGCCAACATAGTGAAACTCTTATGTTGTATTTCAAGTGAGAGTTCAAAACTCCTCGTCTACGAGTACCTTGAAAACCAAAGCCTAGACAGATGGCTGCACAACAAAAGCAGGCAAACCACTGTCTCAGCTCCTGATTCTGCACATCAAATCGTGCTCAACTGGCCTAAGAGGTTACGAGACGCGGTGGGGACTGCTCGGGGCCTCTGCTATATGCACCATGATTGCTTGCCACCAGTTCTTCATAGAGACATCAAGTCAAGCAACATTTTGCTGGACTCCGATTTCAATCCAAAAATCGCAGATTTCGGTCTAGCCAAGATGTTAGCCAAGCAAGGAGAACTTGCTACACTGTCATCCATAGCTGGTACATTTGGGTACATTGCTCCAGGTCAACTACTTTCTTTCATTCTTTCTTTTTCTACTAGAGGACATTTGTGTCATATTGTTTTATTTTGCCCCTATACTTTAAAAACTCTCATTTCGCTCTTTAAATTTTGAATCAATCCCCCTTCCTACTAGAATTTCAATTAAAAACAGATGGATTAAAAGAGGATTTAGCACAGTCATGTGATTTTTTTTCTATTTGTTTTTAATAATAATTATATCATAAGACATTCCATGAGACTAAGCCTATGTTTGACATCCAGGTTTAATTCCAACTAAACTGTACTTTTTCATCTTAATTTTTTCTTTTTTCTGAAAAATCAACAAAATTTATAACTAATTTTAAAAAGTCAACCAACTGATCAAATTTGAAAATTTCATCTCATCTCAAACTCAATCCAAACACCAAACGAACCCTAAGTATATGTTTGGTGCAAAATATTTATAATTTTTATTAACTTTTTAAAAAAAAGACAAAAACTAAAATGAAAACTTTAGGTTTGGACCTTAAAACCAAACACATCCTAATTTCCTTTTTTTTTTTTTTTTTCATACGTTTTTAACCAAAATTCTAGTAAAAAAAGATTAAGTAGGATTAATTCAAAATTCACAGCTCAAAGTGAGAGTTTTTCAAATTAAGGGAGTAAAATGGAAGTGACTCTAAATTTCAACATGTGTATATAAAAATAATCTTAAAATGAAAGTGATCACACAACTGTCATTTTGCATTTTCTTCTTAAAAAACTAAAAAAGTACTTCATAACATGAAATTGCAGAGTATGCTCGACCAACAAGAGTGAACGAGAAGATCGACGTCTATAGTTTCGGGGTTGTCCTCTTAGAGTTGGTGACCGGAAGAAAAGCAAACCACGGCGACGAGTACACTTCGCTTGCCGAGTGGGCGTGGCGTCACCTACGAGAAGAGAAGCCCATAGGAGAAGCATTGGACGAGGAGATAAAGGAAGAGAGTAGTGTGGAAGAAATGAGCAGCGTTTTCAAGCTGGGAATAATCTGTACAGGTACTCAGCCTTCCACGAGGCCTTCCATGAAGGACGTTCTAACTGTCTTGCTCCGTTGCAGCCGTACCAATTAACCTTAAATTTTAACACAATGCTGCTATTCTCTCCCCCCAACGAAATTTTAGTGTGATATGGCAATTTGCAAACAATTTCTATACTTTATATGTTTAGTACGAATTTTAAACCAAAATATGAAAATAAAATGATGTAATAATAAGTACTTCCTCATGGTTATTAGTTAGCAGGAATGTTGAATGTTGTCCAAGAGGATTCTTTATTTTGATGTGCGCTGTAAAATTAGAAATAATATATTTATATATACACATTTATGTTCATGTGTATTGGTAAAAAGAAGTTATAAATGTTAAGACTTAATACTTCTGTGTTCTTCGTTTTCAAGTCTTAATATTTACTGTTAACAATCAACACCACTATTTATATGAAAATATAAATGAAAAATTGACCGAATATGTTTAGTATAAAAAAATAAAAAGTCTCACGTGAAACTGAAAATAAACTTGAAAGGACTTGGGCTACTCCCTCTAATAGATTAACTTTTTAAGACGAAATCCCAAGAACCTCAACAATATATTATCAAAGGAATCATGTCTATTTAAAAAAAAATGAATGAAAAAAAGGTGATTATTTTGCCTAAAAAACACAAAATATCTATTTAAGAGGTTGTTTTCACAGTTTTCTCTTACTTATTCTTATTTTATGTCAACGAGCTTTTAACATGGACATCTTTTCCATTTGCTCTACTCTGTCTTTTAACCAAAAGAGCAATAGTTGTCTACGTTGCTGCTATCAACAACGTAATGTGGCTGCCCTTTAATATTTGCTAAAATATCATAATTGTAAAAGTTCAAACAGGGTAAACACATGACCTGGTTTGTTTTATACTTATGTCAAATTGGAGTGGGAATTAGCGCCATTATTTAATGGTACTGCTAGCTGTTCTTCATGATCTACAATATGTGTAGTAACAGGGTTAAAATCACAACTTAACAATAATTTCACATGTGATTCGAAGAGTTGGATCTTTACGAGCCGGGAATTTTTTTTCTTTTCCAATGGAGGTGCTATAAAAAGAATAAGAAATAGAACTCTATTGAATAAAAACATAATAATATACTCTAATTATTAAGCGTCAATACAACTATAATTTTTCTTATTAAACTCGAGGATAATGATATATTTAAATCAATGAAATTTTGAAAAAAAAAAAAAAAAAGGAACGATATTCAGAATACAACGTGGCTTCGCACAATTTCAAGTACTGAAAAAGACAAAGTTTGTCTTTAAAGTAGAATTGGTCTTGCAACCCACAAATAAAAAAGGGGGAATTTGGTCACGGAGTGTTTGGCTGTAGCTAGTAGCAATATTTAGTTAATACTCTATCGTTTTTGTGATGTGTTGTTGCTTTTAAAATGTTAAGTTATTTAATGAGAAATTATTTAGTTTAACTTCGATGTTGCAAAAATAAATTAGATTAGGACTGTTAATGCCTGAATTTGGATAAACACCACCTATGAATGCACTTGGTATCTGGACTTGCTATCATACTAGAGCGGCCTGTCAAACAAGGAATAGCTCATTGAATTAACAAGGACACCAATGGAATGGCTGCTAATAACTCTTTGATGCTTAAGTTAGTATATGATTCTGATTAACATGCATATAGGAATTGTTTGTACCTGTGAAAGTGAGCGCTCACTATTTATTAGCATATTGTAGCCACGGGTGGTATCCATACCTGACCCGACGAGCCAGAATAATCGGATCCACAATTACAAGGGACACAATGGTTATGCAGTTAAGGGGTTAAGGAATTTGAATTTCTCATATTGGATTCACTTTGCTATTTCCAATGTTGGGGCATATAAAAATGCTAGTGCTTCGATTGAAATTCTTTATAATTTTAAATGTCTTAACACATTAATGTTTCTTTTGATTATATTGTATTCCTTAACGAAAAGAAGAGGAAAAAATAGAAAAGATGAGGATTGCGAGGAAGGATGTTAAAGTTTATATAAGATAGGAAAAAAATGGTTCATCAAAAAATATATATATATATATATTTGTGGGATAGTTGAATAAGAAATAGGGATTCGGTTGATATGCAAAAAAAAGAGGAGCTCTTTAGGATTATAAGGGCATTTTTGGAATAAAACAGAGGTGCAACAAAAAATAATTAAAAGTTCAAATTTCAGTAGTGTGTGGTTTAAGTAGAGGTGTGGTAAGAGTAATTAAAGGAGTGTCAATAGAACTCCTCTTAAATTTATTATTTAATTATTTAATTGACATTAGTTGTCCTCTCTCATATCATTAATTGGAAAAAAAAATTAAATTTTCTTTCGGAAGTTGAGCCTGATTTTGGCAAATTCGAATAGCCAATAATACTTATTATACGCATGTCTACTTGTTCACCTTATAAACAATATATGTCTCAATCAAAATAATAGTACAAAGTATACACCTCCAATAATCCTCCAAAGGAGCAAAAAGTAAAACACGTGCAAAGTGAGAGTGAAGGCATGTGAAAGATGGAAAGGAAAATTCATAAGAAATCCAAAACGTGTAAGCCAGCTTTGACGAGTTACAATACGTCTATGTAAATGAGAATTTTAGCCAAAACGTTAACATAATTCTAGTCTAGTGTCGTCGATTTTCAACTACGTGTTAAGAAAATTCTAGAGCTGAATTTCAACCATATGTTAACAAAAGTAATCACGCTTGATCATTTTAATACAAATACCGACACCTATACATAGGTTACAAAAGTTTCTAATCACACTTGATCATTTTAATACAAATACCTACACCTATATATATTCATTTTTGCCCTCTGAACTTTGGTGTTCTTTTAACAATTAGTATATATGCTCCTTAAACTATGAAATGTCATCATATCTGTTCCCTATGTTAGAGTTTAGGAAGCATTTCTATTAGTTTTCGAAATTTAAGTAGCAAAGTTAAAAGAGTTAAGTTGTTTTTGAATTAGAGAAAAAAGAGCATAATTTGGATTTCGTTGAATTGGAATTTTTTGCAACGGAATCTATATCCGAAACGAGTCCTAAGACAACGAGCATACTAAATCCATGCTCATTTTAGTGGTCATAATCACTTTCCAAACTTGTTTACTTGTCGTGTGAGGTGTGACTTGTGAGCCGATGCAAGTTCTTGACCAAGTGACCGTGACAGCCAGGTCTTTGTTCAACAAAGGCGTCTCAGTACTGCTGTTCACACTTTCAAGACATGTACTGTTCTCTTCCGGAAATTTTTAATTAAATGCCATCACGTAGATTTCTCTTGCGGCCGAACAGTATTTAATTAGTGCTCCCAAATCCTAAATAATTATGAAAGGAAGAATGATTTTATATCTATCTATTGGTTTCCTACTCTATGAAATTTGAAAGCAAAGATTTTTAGCAAATTAATAATCATCACACGTAAGAATAGAGAACTTATTAGTTTGAGAATTCATAAAAACAACAATTAGTAAAACAAATGTCAAGCGGGACAGAACGTGACTGCTTATTTTAAAAAGAAAATGAAAAGAAAAACACCCAAAACAATCATGTATATTTAGTCTAACTATCAATTTTAAAAAAAAAAATACAAATACTCAAAAACATTTTATGTATTTGTAAAATCAGTCACAAAATACCTATAAAATAATTATATAAAAAATCAAGATTATGTGTGTGTCTGGAACAAAGGTCTAAACTAAAGTTTTAGGCTGGATTTTAAAATTTTTTTGAAAAGTTAACAAAAATTGTAATTAATTCTTGAACAATCAACCAACTTCAATTTCAAAATTTCATTTCAAATTTTTGTTATAAATGCAAGATACATGTTCCAATCTATCTTAAATGTTATTTTAAATATGATTTGACTAAAAAAATTAAAATGGTCAAAACAATTCTATCAATTAAAATAATATTTCAATTATTTTATTTTTAAGTTTTAAAAATTGATTTTAGATAATTTAGTTTACTATTGTTTTAAATTGTATTTAATAAAGGTCAGGAATAATAGACTTGGCATTTTAAAAAAATTTACGATGTGTTTGATATATCAGTTTAGAATGAAATTTTTAAAATTAGATATGTTGATTTTTTAAAAATTAGTTAAAATTTTTATTGATTTTTCAGGAAAAAATAAAAAATAAAAATTGAGTTTGAATTTTTGGGTACATAAGATGTTTTGTGTCATTTAAAGGGGCAAAAGTGGTATCAAACTTCATTTGGGTTGTGCAGTTTACAAGTAAGAGAAATTGTATATAGAGGCATATTTGTCCCAATATATATAATCATTCTCCGTTGACCGATGACTATCACATCCCAACATACACAGTGGAAACTCTGGGACTAAATTTCCACAAAGCATTTATTTGCTGCGATCGACTGATCTCTCTCTCTCTCTCTCTCTCTCTCTCTCTCTCTCTCCCCCCTTCCCAATGACTAAAACGATCAAAGTATCTCTAATCCAATTCCAAAGCTTTCT
>CM046383.1:5337608-5394608 GCA_025413485.1 Ficus microcarpa | reverse complement strand
CATCAGATGCTACCGCAGAAAACACGGGCTCGATTCAAAATGGAAGCTCACCTCATTCTAGAGGCTTTATTTGATATTTAAGTTTTAGTCCAACTAAACAATACTTTTTTATCTCAGTTTTTATCTTTTTATGAAAAGTTAATAAATAATCTGTTAGAAAACTGTAACTAAATTGTATTAGAGCAGAGTGAGAGTTTGCATTAGTAGAGGAAGCTTGATAAAAGTTCGTCCTGTACTTCTGTTCACACATAAGCAAGGATCTACAGGCTGGATGCAATAATCAGTGAGAACAAGAATCTCGTGGTCAAGCACAAAAATATCCTATTACTATTGCGTAACTTGTAGTGTTAGATCACATCAAAATCGATAAGAAAAATTTGACTAAACTAAAAGAAAACTAACAGTCCATAAGTGCGCACTATCAGCACTGTGTGTGTGTGTGTGTGTGTGTTTTTATTTTTTTTTTGGGCAAAGCAATGATCAACTCCACGTTTCTAACTTGTAACCAATGTCACACCAGAACCCCACACTCTAATGCTATGTTTGGCAGAATAGAAAAGTCATAGGAAAAAAAGTATTGCAAGGATTCTAGAATAGAAAAGTCAAAGGAAAAAAAAAAGGGGAATTGCATAGATTATAGAATGGAAAAGAGAAAAATTGGAAGGAAAGCAATAGAAAATCCATGGCGTCCACATTTTTTGAATCCTTCCAATTTTCAGGGGAAAAAAAAAATTCATTGAAGGTATGAAATAATCATTTTACCCTCAAATACATCTTACCCTCAAATACGTCATATCCATTCATTTAAGACAAGTAAAATAAATTTATATAAATTCTTTTTTTTTTTTTTGTTATATTTTCTTCACATGGTTCCTTCCTGTTTTCCCTCTTTCCAAACACGGTGTTCAGAGTCAAGAACCAGGACCATTAAAACAAAAAAGTTTACGGAGGGCCAAACAAAATAGGTCTAACATAGAAAAACATATTGACAATATAAAACCTTTTCTGATATCTAAATTTTCCCAACTCCCTTAAGAAAATATAAAATTCCAACAGGTTCTTCAAAAGAATTCAGAAACAACTTTCCATAAACCCCCTGTTTTATTTGCACAAAACAAAATTCGGGGACAATAATCCGCAAGAAGAAGTGGCTGCTCAAAGAACAGTTTACATTTATTCAGTAAGTGAGGAGAAAATGAACTTATACATCGGAGTAATATATCGTGAAAAAACATTAAACAAACAAGCAGAACACTGGCTGGAACAGGGGGAAAACCTTAAAGCCGGCTAACCGCTCCGACTGCATACTTGATCCATTGCAGAATATGTCCTCACATAAGACCATAAAAAAAAAAAAAAAAGGCTAAAAAGGCTTGTCAGTCAAGATCTCTATCGAAGTTGGGAGCTGAGGAGAGATCTATATTATTTCGGAGGAAGTTATAAAAGCGGGGGAACAGAAAGTATACAAAATTGAAATGCCATGCTTTTCTCGTCTGCTTCAGATTTTAACCATTCTTTAAGACCCTTCTACCCCTAAGTACTGGGAATGAGACGCTGCCAGGCGAGCGGCTCCAATTCCAGACCTGTCATTAGAGTGCTCGATCGAAATGTTAACTGCAACTTCCTCCCCCAACAATTCCTTGAGGGTACTTTCCGTGCAGGTGCTGAACTTCGTGTAGTGCTCGAACAACCGCCGTCCAATGCTACAACCGATTTCTGCTTCTCCCTTCCTTTACTGTGTCTCTTCCCAATTTGTTGATGATACCTAAGATCCCAGCGGCAGATAAACGAGCTCCACGAGTGGCAACAATGTCGCAAAGCTCCACAATAGCTTTCCTCATCTTAAGGGAGGTGTTGGATATCTGATGGACACAGAATGGTGATCATATGAGGGGAAAAAAATAAAACAACTAATTTGAGTCCCCTGTAAAAGATCGAAAGATTCTAGCTGTTCTGAGTTCTGGAAACATATTTTACCTCTAGGATATCCTTTAGCTTGCTTGCAACCATTTTCAGATCGGGAGATGCGTCATGATGCATTGCAGACATGTGTGGAGTCCTATGAATTTTTCACAACGATCAAAACCCTCCAAGTCTACTAAATCAGAGAAAGCATGTATAACCTATCTCGTCTAAATTCCACCAAAAGCTACAGAACAATGAAACCTACAATGCAAACTATGCACCACGCGAAGATAGACCCGAAATCTAGAGTTATCTAAGTATGCCAACCTTTATCATTAGAGCCTTCTTAAATAAAAGAATTTTTAAAAGAAATCCTTATTATCAAGAGTTGATGATGTCTATTGGTGTGTATGCTCAACACTGCTTATTTGAAAAGTCAACCAACTCCAACTTAAAAGTTCTATTTTAAACCAAGGAACTAAACGGAGACTTGGTGTTCAATAACTTATTTTGAATTCGGTATTATTACGTGTTTTCTTCATATATACCGGACACAATACTTAAGATCAGATGAGCTTTTTTTTTTTAGATGTAATGGTTGAGATTTGTAATGCTTCAACTTTTAATTAACAATAAATTACCGACCCGACATTAGAAATTAATGAAAAAGTTGTGACGATGATATGTTTGATTATTTCTGACGTTAATTGAGTTATTTTCACAGGTGACGCAATGAGAATTCGATATGCTATAGCAAAGTTCATGTCAAAATTTATGAATATTATTTAATGATTTGATAAATTTGTTTGATGATTTAATTATAGATATCTACGTCATATATATATATATATATATATATGTAATACACTACGTGTTATGCGTTTATTTTAGATATATATATTTATTCTCATGCGTATGTGTCGTATATACACATACAATTTTATATGTTAGGTCTTTATATAATTAACGTGTGTGTATATATACATATTAAGTTATTCGGTCAGTCAACGTATATATAATATTATGTGTATATATGTGTATAATAGGAAATCTGAAGGAGGATACGAAGGGAATGAGTGGGAGATTGACAAAAGGGTGGGGGAGACGTGAAGAAATAAAAGAAAATGGAAAGAAGTGAATCAGAAAAAAAAAAAAAAAAAAAAATCCGGAAAACTTACATTCTTGAATTTCATTCAATCTCTTAGTTATCTAACAATCTTACTTGCCCAAATTAAGTCCTTCATGATAGCCCTTGGCATCTTATTTCTATCAATTAATATGCAATCAAATTCTAATTTCAGTCCATGAAAGTCTAATTATCATTTTTCAACCCTCATTCTTTTCCCATCTCTTGTCGAATATTTCTCTCTTAATCTCCTCTCTCATCTGTACAAGATATCAAAACAAAGGGGGAAAAAAAGTGAAGCCTCCATAGACTAGGCATCAAATTCCCACTCTTAATCCATTGATATTTCTCAATTCTTGGACCGAAAATAAAATATTTTTGAGGTATGATTTCTTCTTTTTTTTTCATTGGTGTTTTGGAATTTTATTAGTGATTGAGTAATTTCTTGATGGTTGCTTGGTGTTAGTTGAATAGAGATGAAGGGGGAGAGCATAAACGTGTATTGAACAAGATTGTATTGGTGAATTCATGATTTTTATTTTAGAAGCATGCCTTAAGGTTGGTTATTATTTGTATGTGGTTTATCTATGTGAATGGTGTCTATTTTATTTTATTTTTGGATGGATTTCCTTGGGATTTTCGGATTTAATATTTACTGGAAATTTCCAGATTCTTTTATAAGTTTTCAAAATTGTTTTCGAGGATCCAAACAGATTCTGTTTTTATTGAATTTGATATTGTTGGAAATTCCTGGATGTCTATTTTCATTTAAAATTAGTTTTCGTTTGAAGACTTGTGCAAATATTTGTGATTTTTCAAAGAGGCAGAGATCCAACTGCCAGTTTCTATAAATTCTGGTAATCAGATTTTGAAACTATTTTTAAGGGTCGGTCTCCGTTTTTAAGGAATTAGGTATCGTTACAAAGCTCTGGATGTCTACTTTCTTTTAAAATTTGTTTCGGATCATTTGGAGTTTTTTTACGAATTTTTATGAATTTTTGAAGGAACAGAGGTCTGGCTATCACTTTCTGTAAAGTTTTGTAATTTTGTATAATTGTTAGATTTTTGTATTTTTTATGTTATTAAATGATGAAATAGGCATATTATGCACTGTTATAATGTGATGGATGTATTAGATGAATTATTATGGTATTTTGTTAATTTTTATTATATTTATTATTTATGGCATGAACGGTTCTAAAGAAAAGCAGTCGAGACCTCAATCCCGCATTGCGATTGGAAAAAAAAAAAAAAAGGTTAAGTAAGGCGTTTAGATAAGTACACTCTTACCTGCAATACGAATCAAAGGTTTAAGAAGTATTTGTTTTGATATTGATATGATATTATGAAATTCTTAATTAATACTTCTCCTTTGATGACGTCTTGATAAAAAGTATATATATGTGTGTATATATATTTTTATGTTTTAAAATGGCATTGTACACCCTTGGTGATGATGATAATGATGATGTTGTTGTCCAGTAAGCGGACTTTTGGTCACCATTAGTTTGGGATTTGCTACCCTACTCCTTTCATGACTAGCGCACAATGATAGTATAACGCCGGGCCCAATATATAATGGTTTTAAAAGTTAAAAAGTTTTTAAATGATGTTTATAATGATAAAAGAAAATTGTTTATTTACATTTGTGAGATTTAAATGTCTTATTAAGCCTTTGATTATATAAGTTAATTCATGTTATAGATAAAAGAAAGAATAAGATGTAGTATTAAAGGAGCTTGTAGCAAAAACGAGACGATGTGTGATAAGAAAACGGGAGGAATAATCATGAGATGAATACTTTTAGTTTCAAATAAAGTTTTAGGACTTTTGTTTATTATTATTTTGATTGAAAGATTTATGTGCACTTTCTTCAATATTATTTCGTGATATAATTTTAAGAATTTATATTAAATACAAAAATTATTTAAAAAGTGTTTTTTTTTAAGAACTTTGAAAGTTTTCTAAAAATATCTAAGTAAAATTTTCTGATAAGTTAATATTTTTATTTCAAGTTTATTATTTTCCATAATTTTATGAGAGATAGATGTTAAAAAAAGAAGTCAATTATAACTGTCTGTGAAGGGTCGTTACAAGATTAGACCAATTTTTAACTGATAATCAGTATATGATATATATTAATAGGTCAAAATATCTCTCTATCACATAGTACATGATAAAAACACAGCATTAAAATGATTTGGTGCAAAATCACCCCTTATTTTCCATAAGGCTAAGCTTAATGAGCACTAATTTCTGATGATCAAATGTACTTGAGAATATTAAAACTTGAATATAATATTATATTCCTACGTCAATACGAGCTTGAAAGTTACAAGCACATGGACAAAAACCTGTACGTAATTACTGTTATTATTATTATATTTTGTTTGGGCATTTTATAGTCAAAGTCTTCCACCAAGTCGTCGGTTTCACATTTGGTGCTCTCTCTGTTGATGATGGGTGTGTTGGAAAACGATTCTCGACATTTTATTGGATCTTTCCTTCAACAAAGGTCCCATTGCTCTAATTTTCTAGAGTGGCATTGTAACGATCCGGCTTTTCGGACCATTAACTAGCTTACTTATTCTTATTTAATTTAGTCTTAATACTTATTTATGTTTGATTCTAAAAATACAGAATTTTAAAAAAAAAAAAATCATATTCGTACTACAAAAGATAAAATTACTAAAATTTTTAACTAAGGAAATTGAAAACCTCTAGCTAATAAATATCACATTCAAATTCGTATTTAGATAATATTTAAGAAACTATAACTTCATGTAAATTAAAAAGAAAGAGTATAAAGTCTTTTTCCCATAAAATGCTCATACTAGTTTAGTAGTACTAAAACATTAAGACATAGTTTTAAATATAGGCGATATAAAATAATTTACGAAGTCTAAATACGGAAATTAAATTCGTGGTAGTATCCCACTCCCGTCCTTCATCACCTCCGCATAACTTTGCCAGTCCATAAAACATCTAAGTAGCGGGCTGCTTACCCGCGTTATCTACAGCACGAATACACAAATATGAGCTTTCGCTCAGCAAGTACAATCAACATCTCACAAATCATCATAAAATTATATCATCACATGTAACATCATGAATATTTAAAAATGCATTTAATCTATATGTGTTCTATTATGCTTTATTATATACATATCTTGTCTACATAAGAGCCCCTATGTCGTACCCATATACGTGTAACTAATGGGGAGTTAGGGGAGCGACCCTCCAACAACTTCCAAGACCATATCTTATAACTTTTGTTCTTATCAGATCCTTTCACTAATTGGAGGTTAGTACGACATTTAATCCTATCTTTCGTTAGCCTCATTATTATTATTTGTAACAATGTATAAATTTATATGTCATCATGTATCTATTATCACCACAAATATATATGTGAGGTATGTCAATTATATCAATGCAAGACAAATTATGCACGTTAAATGTTTAATTAACGCAATACATATGGCTCATAAATTCATCATTTCATCGAGGCAAAATCATAGAAAATGTAGAGTGTCAACAATGAAAAATATTGTAATACCTAGAAATTCTATGTTATTGTTTCCTTTTCAAAGGAATTATGTGCATACCGTAGAGGTATTTGTAAAAAAGCTCGATTAAGAGTTTTTCATACTGTTTGTGAGTTCTTGTGGTTCAATAAGACTCGAAATAGATTGCTAATGCTAGCAAACGCCCTTTTTAGTCAAAAAGGACGAAAAAGTACGTAATTTTGAAAAAGTCAAAGTTTGATCGAAAAAGTCAAAGTTGACCAAGAAAGTCAAAGTTTAACCAAAAGTGGTCAACTGGTTGACTTTGTAGTGTTATGTGAAGCAGTATGGAAAAAATACTGTAAAACCTGTCTTTATGGGTAAAATAGCTCGAATAGACTTTAAAACCACCTTAGAAAATCAAGCACACCTAGCAAGGGTCAAGGGCAAAAAGGACTTGAAAAATAAGAAAAAAAATTTATACTGTCCGTTTTTACACAGATAAATTTTGAACTATAGTACAGTATAAAAATACTATGTTTAAGTGAACACAGTATTAGAAATATCTGTGTAGCTTAAAAATGGACTGTATATTGAGGAAAAGCCAAACATGGCTTAAAATGGGATGACATCATCCTATCCCCAATTTATGACATCATAATTATTTAAATGAGGTAGAAAGAAATTTGGAAGGCTCTAGAAAGATGATGAGTTGGCCGGCCACCTAAGGGACAAAATTGTAAGGATTCTATCTTTTGGAGTAAAAGTGTAAATTTTAAAAAATTTATGATGTAAGCATAGTGATGTCATCATGATAAGTTCATCTTAACCTTGTTCTCCAAGCTTATGGCCGGCCACCTATGCATGCCATTTGTGCAAATATTAGTTCTTTTGGGGTTTTTCTAGAATTTTAGAAAAATTCCCCACCTCTATAAATAGGAGGAGACATTATTCATTTTATTCAAAAAAATTTGGCCAAACTCCTGCTCTTTTTCTGCTGAAAATCCGAGAGCTTGGGAGGAGAGAAAGAGAGAAGAAAAACAAAAATTTCCAAAGGGGTTTTGCTTAGGGAGTGTTCAGATTGCTCTAGGAAAACCAAGAAAAAAGTTTGAAAATTTTTGGAGACCCATTGGCCTAGTGGCTGAGTGTGAGAGGGAGGAGAAAGGGAAGAGAAAAAGCTGAGAAATTTTGGGGGAAAGCTTGGTGGAGTGGCCGAGTATTGCTAGGACAAGCAAGAGACCAAGAAAAAATTTTGGTGCTCTAGCCAAAGTGTAAGGCCTGTTGTAGGAACCAAGGAGGGAGGGAGAAGTTTTGGTGCCCAAACCCTAACTTGAACCAAGGTATCTCCTTTAGCCCTAATCTTGCAATTGAGCTTTCAATTTGGAATCTATTTGTATTTCAAGCTGAAATTTGTAAGGGCATAAGCCCAATTTCAATTCCTTGCTCTAGGTTTTAGTAGGTGTGGTGCTTGATTTTAGGGTTTAAGGGTGGTTGGTTTGATTTTGTTAATTGCTTGTTGATTTGTGCTTGTTGAATGCTAGGATGCTTGCTAGATGGTTGATGATTGGTATGTCCCCTGTGTTTATGTGCAACCTTCCCTAGACAGTGCATGCTAGGTTGCTAGCTTAATTTGGAATGCTTTGATGCATGTATGAATGTGATGTAAGGGTAGAACCATGCAAACCTAGGCTAGGTCAGTTTGGTTTTGGTTTGCATGGGCGCGTTTGAGTTATATGATGGTTCATGTGGGACGTTAGAAAATGCTGCATGCTTGCTACTTAGGCTCCCGTGTGTACGGTTGAGTTAGATTTCGTGCAATAGGACGTAAAATGAAATTAATAACCGAAACTGCCAGTTCGGATTGGAACTGCCCAGTTTTCTGGTAAGTGGAATTTGAGGTCTTTAAAGGCCGAATTGGGAGAAACATAAAACATGAAAGTTGTTCAGAACGATTTTTCCGAAAGGAAAACGCAAGTGGATTTTCAAAATAAGACTCCAATGGCCTTCGTTTTCACCAAAACCCGAGCCTGAACCGTGCCCAGTAGTTATGCACGGCCAGGTAAGTTTAAACAGCAAAACGAACTAGTTAGAGTCCGAATTAAATTTTTCGTAAAACACAAAAGTTTTAGGATTTTTCGAGAGCTAAAACTTTTGTGAAGACAACTTTTTCAAATTCGGAATGGATTTTGAAACTGATACTGTTTTGCAAAGACTGTGCAGTGAACAAAAAATTCCTGCACAGGATTTTCTAAAACTAGTTTGGAAAAAAAAAAAAAAACTGTTTTTCTTCTCAAAACCACTTTTTTGACTATGGAAAACTGTTCCAATAGCAGTTTTCAGCCCTAAAGGATTTTTATAAAGACTCGTTCTAAAAAAAATATGGATTTTTACAAGTTAGGAAAAGAGTTTTGGGATTTATTCCTCAAATTTTTTCAAGTTAAGAAAAATGGGATTTTAAACCAAGGTATAGTAAAATAAACGTAACGGATGGTAACTGGGAGGGATACCCGAGTTACTGGGTCAAGCCCAAGGTTGACCATAGAGGGTTGACCATAGTTGACCGAGGGTTAACTTTACTTGACCCAATGTTTAACTAAGTTTGACCTTAAGGGTTATCCAATATAACCCTAAGGGATACCAAAACCTATAATTGGGCTAATATATAAGGGTTAATGGAAATAACCTAATTAATCATGATATCAGAATAAAGCCCAAGGTTGGAGATAAAACCTAACCCTAATGGTATGATTGAGGGCTTAGCACAAAAGGTTATCCAACGTAACCTCTTAAGAAATAATCCAAGTTTGGTTATTCTTAAACAATAGAGTTACTATTTGTAACCAAGTAAGACATCTAGTATGGGGGACATACAACTAGAATTATGTAAGTATGTTGGTTAGGTCACGAACATTCTACCCCATTTATAAGACCCTTACCTATGTCCTTCTTCAAGCAGGAAGAAACCTGCAGCTGTACCCGGAGGAGCAGCAGCGTTGTTTGGGACATAACTAGAGAGGTAAGTACAACTCCGCCTACAGCATAGGCTTTAATTGGTACTTGCCAAAGTATGTTATATGTATGCTAAAGGTGTTTGACACATTGATTGCTATGTGTTGTGATGTATGGTATGAAATGATGTGTTTATGATATGTGCAAGTTATGAGTTATGTGAAGCCAAGCTATGCCAAGGTATGTGCATGATATATGTGATGTTTAAGTTATGTCATGATGATGGAGACATGAAACATGTTCACGTAATCTTACAAGAATGATAAGATTAAGTATGACATGACAAGTTGAAAAGTATGTAAGATGGCGAGCAAGTCACCTGTGTCGTACCGACCCGCTTGTAGGTCGGGTTGGACTATGGTTTGAGTTGGAAATGGACTGGCCGTCCCAACCACTCCATAATTGCGCGCCTGGTACGTACACTCAAGTAGGGGCCCATAAGTAAGATAAGTAAGATAAGTAAGCTAAGTTAAGAAGGAATAAGAAAGTATAATACGAGCATAATCGGTTCATGCATATATTATGCTATGTGATGTATGTTAAGTATGGAATGGTATGTTATGTGATGATATGTTAAGATCAGGTATGTTATGGTATGCACGTGAAGTAAGTTAGGATTCCGTGATGTTATGTTCGGTTATGTTTTGTACTTGTCGCGGTATAGTTAATTGTACTTGTTAAGCGAAAGCTCACTGTCTTACGTCTATGCTGTAGGTAAGCAACCTGTCAGCAATATGTGATACAAGATGGAAGTGCGAAGCAGGACATACTGTGAAATGTGGGAGTTCGATGCCGCTACGCGTTTTATTTTATTATGTATTTATTCATGTTGAATATTTTTATTTAAGACACATTTTATATGTTTATATGCTTATAAACTCCGTATAAAAAAAAAAAATTTCCGCTGTTTTTCGTTAAGTACTTAAGTAAGTACGAGAAGAGAAGTAAGTATGTATGTATGGTAACGGCCTGTGCTAGGCGGGTCGTTACAAATATTTTGTTCCATGCTGTAGGTGAAATTTGTACTTACTAGAAATCACGTAACTGTGTATCTGTGTTGATTGTTCCCGGCTCTAACTTTAAGTCGATGCGGTGTTTTAATTTTGAATCGACATCCAACAATTAGAGTAAGGTTTTTGAATCATTTTCGATTATGGACATATGTTCTCTTAATTAATAATTAGTTTCAATTTAATTATTAATTTATTTCTATTTTAATTTTTTTTAGAATAACATCTTTAATTATTAATTACATGATTATCATAAAATTAATTTCTTAATTAATTTCTTAATTAATTTAAATATTAAATTAATTAATTACTAACCCATTGGTGAGTTAATTATTTAATACTTAATTTCTTCTCTATTATCTTACTTAATTCCCTTTTATTTATATATGGGTCCATTAGGTGACCATAGATAACTATGATCTTCTAATATCATATTGGGTCATCTTTTTAGGTTGTGGGTTTATTTGGTCTATTACAACTCATTTACTTGTAATTGGGTCTTATTATTATTTTAAACCTGCTGGGCCCATTACGTTGTCTTTATTAAGTTTTGGTCAAAAATTACACAACATCTCAGCAAGCCTAGTAGCTGGCTCATTTTCTCGACACCAAGTCATCGGGTACTAAATTACCAATTTGCCCCTATTTCGGTTATTCAAGCATTTTTAAGCTTAAACTTGTTAAATTTTTTGACTATAGCTTTTATTAATCTCTCTTACAGTATTATAGGTCCAGAAAACCTCTACCTATGGTCCAAAACATTCTCTCCATCAAATTACCATTTTGCCCCTTAGTTTGACAAAATTACAAATTTTGCCATTAGACATAGCCTTTTTAATATAGACTTATTGAATGACTTTTAAAAGTTTGTCCCAGCCTTAGAATAATGTTTACAGTGTCCTTAAGCTCTCAAAATGGCTTTCATAAGTTATTACACTTCTAAACATAATCAAATAAAAGTATTACATTTAAGCCCCTACATATCTTTTAAGGTCGTAAATTTGACTATAATATAAACCATATTATTTCCTATATTTATTTAGCTTGGTATACTATTTAAGGGTGATAAAAATACTGCCTAATTATAGTCTTAGCAGATTTTATAATTTGACCCGTTATTTATTTATTTTTGCATTTTAGTCCTTATTTTGCCCCAATTAGTTCCCAATACCCTTTGGTTCATGTTTTTTTATACTTAATGTCCTTAAAAAGTGTTCTCACAGGATCAAGACCTATTTTTAACAAATTTTTATTATTTACATTTTTGACCATGAATTTTTCTATATTTACGTTTTGACCCCAAAAATGTCGTTTCGGTCATTTCTTATTCATTTATTACCAAAATTCGACACAAGGTCTATTTTAAGTCTCTAGTCAAGACTGCAAAGTTTCGGATTCAAATAAATTTTTTAGGCTGGTGAAATTATGATTTTACCCCTTGAGGGCAAAATCATCATTTTTGACATTTTTATTTCTGGTCAAACTTGAGCCCTTCTTATGACTTATGTCAAGAGCAATATTCTGTACTTCTACATGATTATAAAAATCTCACTCAAAATACCGTTTTCCAATTTATAAATATTTATGCCAAAAACGTTATCTTTTGGTATTTTATGGTCATTAATTCTTATTCTAGCCTATTTGTGATGTCAAAATATTTTCCTCATCATTCATGCTTCCATTAAACAAAGGACATAACATATCAACATGCCATCGACTCTTATTCTCATACATCAATACTTATTCATGTCATATAACCATAAAAATCACATAAGCACACTTTTCATCATATTCCATATACAAATCCTGTTTTCTAACCACCTTAAATCATGGCCAGCACATATATCATCTCACTAGGTAGCAAAACCACATTTTTACTATTTACCATGCTAAGATTTTCCTATTTGCAAGAACACATCTTGAAAGGAAAGTTATTAAGAGCTTGGTAACCCACTAGTTTACAAATCATTTACCTCTTAGAAAAGTAGTGGGTTTTTTGCTTCTCTTGAAGGCTTTGAACCATTTTTGGATCCTTGAGGTAGGGGCTAGAATGGAGATAAAATATCACATAAAAGAACATTTTTAAAACATCATTCTTCTTCATAGAAAACAAGTGGAAAGTATAAGTTTTTACCTTAGAAAAACACTTGGAATGACTCTTCCTTCTTGCTAAAACGATCTTGGGGGTGGATGAAAGGAGATTAAGAGTATTTTTGGTTTGCTTTAGCTACAAAATTCGTCCAAAAATGAAAGGAGGAAGAGAGAAAACTTTTCTTTGCTAGTATGGTCTTTATTAAAGAGAAAAAAGCAGTTTTTGGTTTACCTTAGAAACATTTTATAACCAAACCTTATTGTGGGTTAAAAATTGAAATTTTTAGATTTTAAATTATTTCAAAAACGTGCTCAACTGAAGGGTAGTCATTTGGTGGTTGTTTTGATGGTTTTTCATGTATTTCTAAATGGTTTTAGTGAATAGTCATTCAAGTAGTCCACCATCTTACATTGTAATCAACTTTTCTTTTTTGTCTTGTCATCTTTGTTTTACTTGTTTAGAAGTTGGATTTTGGATTCTCAAAAACACCCCCTTTTGACCAACCTATTTTCTAAAAAAAAAGGAAAAAAAAATTTTTTTTTGATGCCAATTTATTGGCAGCAGGCAGTAAGCTTACTGCCTACCTGCATGGCTCAGTGGGCCTGCTGCCCACTGAGCAAGGGGAGGGGTGCACGACACCCCTTCCCTTAACCTTTTTTTTTTTTTTTTTTTGGCAATGGGCTTAAGCCCACTACCTTACCTAGTGGGTAATTACCCACTGGGTAGGGGGGTGCACGAGCACTCTCCCTAATGCCCCCCCCCACCATTTTTTTTTACTTTGATTTTGTTTTTGTTTTTGTTTTTGTTTTTTTGTTTTTTTTTTTTTTGAGAAGATAGTAGGATTTTTAAATTTAATTTAATAGGTAAATCTTGGCATGACATAAAATTTACTTCCTTAAATTTAAAAAATTATGATTATTCATTCATTATATATATGAATTTTTACACACAATATTTTCACAAAATCTTAAAAGAAAATGAGAGTAACATTATATATATATTTTCTCATTTAAATAGAGAAACTCTACATTGTTAAATCATTGACATTATCACATTGATGATGCATATACCATCATTTATGATCTTGAAATTTGGTATTCATCAAAATAATTCATTAGAAATGTATTGATGAAGGAAATCCATAATAATAGTTCGTGAATGAGTTCATAAATTTCTAGGGCATCACAGGCATTCCCTCCTAAAAACTGGTTAGTTCCCACCTCTGTCTATCATGTTCAAATCCGGACAACTATTACTTTATTAATCACTATAACAGTCTAATAATTTAATGATTTAAAGACTTAATATCAGTCTAATAACTTAATGACGTATGACAAATTTATAATCTAACATTCTTTTCAGACCTAACATGTCACTCATATAAATGAATTGAGATCCAAATCCGTCTTTGCACTCTATTATTATAAAAATTTTAAAATCTAATAATAATGATTCCAAAATTCTGAAAAAAAAAAAAAAAATCATTTGTTAACTTTTATATTGTTGGTTTCTTGCCGTCTAAACATCGAAATTGCAACGATAAGCAAAGATGCTAGGCAAATTAATTATAAGTTTATAACAGCACAACATGGGCTTGGATCTTGTGCCAGAGTATAAATGAAACATACTCTTTAAAAAATTCAACTTTTATCTAAAGCGTAGAAAATTCTGCGTGTGTGGGACAATTTTTGTTTTAATTTTCTCAAGAAATTGACGAATCTAAAATTTGATCCTCACAAAAAAAAAAAAAAAAAAGAAAAAAAAAATCTGAGCTGTAGATGATTTTTGATTGACTGATTTGCTTTTATGCAAGCTCCAATCCAAGTCTTCCGTTTACGATAAGAAAAGTGGAGCCATTTATATCTCTCCAATCATCATATACTCCAAACTTCAATATGTATCAGAGTCTGCCGTTTGTCTTTTCCCTCCACATCCAGTTTTGTAACAGAAAAAAATCAGACACAAAACCAATCTCCAATGAGGCAGAACTGAGGGGGCAAAAAAAAAAAAATTTTCCATCAAACACCCAAAAATCTTCCAAATGGCAAACACAAACCAAAAAACTCTCACAACCCCATTTCTCACCTTCCTATTCCTCATCTTTCTCAGCCATGGAGTTTTCTCCCAATCACTTCACGAACAAGAACAAACTCTCCTGCTTATGCTAAAGCAGGGTTCGGGAAACCTGCCCTTTATGAGTGGCTGGACTTCATCAAACAATTCCCATTGTTCTTGGCCTGGAATCAACTGCACAAACGGCTCCGTCACCGAGCTGTCACTCTACGATATCAACATCACAGGACCAGTCCCGGACTTCATCTGTGACCTCAAGAATCTCACAACCATTAATCTTGGCAACAACTACATCCCCAAAGAGTTTCCAAGAGCTCTGTTCAACTACATCTCGGATGGAATGAAGATGGACCACATAATGGGTCCATACGAAACATAATGGGTCCATCCGAAACATAATGGGTATGTTTAGGTTGTTATCGAGATTTTCGGAAAATCTGTTCGGAAAATCCGGAAATGGAAAAAATCTAATCGAAACATAAAAAATATAACATTGTCAACTTCTCCAACTTGGTATAATTGGAAGGCAGCGTTGATTGTTGCCTCCGAGGACAAGACTTTGAAGCTGAGCCATCTTGTCTATGTCATGGGGAAGCCTTCCGACGAAGTGGTTATCGGAGAGGTCTGGATATTGAAGCTTTGAACAGTTGAACAGAGATCTTGGAAACTCTCCGGGGATGTAGTTGTTACCAAGATTAATGGTTGTGAGATTCTTGAGGTCACAGATGAAGTCCGGGACTGGTCCTGTGATGTTGATATCGTAGAGTGACAGCTCGGTGACGGAGCCGTTTGTGCAGTTGATTCCAGGCCAAGAACAATGGGAATTGTTTGATGAAGTCCAGCCACTCATAAAGGGCAGGTTTCCCCAACTCTGCTTTTGCTTAAGCAGGAGAGTTTGTTCTCGTTCGTGGAGTGATTGGGAGAAAACTCCATGGCTGAGAAAGATGAGGAACAGGAAGGTGAGAAATGGAGTTGTGAGAGTTTTTTGGTTTGTGTTTGCCATTTGGAAGATTTTTGGGTGTTTGATGGAAAATTTTTTTTTTTTTTGCCGCCTCAGTTCTGCCTCATTGGAGATTGGTTTTGTGTCTGATTTTTTTCTGTTACAAAACTGGATGTGGAGGGAAAAGACCAACGGCAGACCCTGATACATATGGAAGTTTGGAGTATGCGATGATTGGACAGACATAAATGGCTCCACTTTTCTTATGGTAAACGGACGACTTGGATTGGGGCTTGCATAAAAGCAAGTCAGTCAATCCAAAATCATCTACAACTCAGATTGTTTCTCTTTTTTGTGCGGATCAAATTTTAGATTCATCAATATCTTGAGAAAATTAAAACAAAAATTGTCCCCACACAGAATTTTCTACGTTTTAGATAAAAGTTGATGTTTTTTTTTTTTTTTTTTTTTAATTTTTAAAAGAGTATGTTTCAGTTCTACTCTGGCACAAGATCCAAGCCCATGTTGTGCTGTTATAGTCTTATAATTAATTTGCCTAGCATCTTTGCTTATAGTTGCAATTTCGATGTTCAGACGGCAGGAAACCAACAACATAAAAGTTAACAAATGATTCTTTTTTTTTTTTTTTTTTTCAGAATTTTGGAATCATTGTTATTAAATTTTAAAATTATTATAATAATAGAGTGCAAAGACAGATTTGGATATCAATTCATTTATATGACTGACATGTTAGGTCTGAAAAGAATATTAGATTATAAATTTGTCCTACATCATTAAGTTATTAGACTGTTATAGTGATTAATAAAGTAATAGTTGTCCGGATTTGAACATGATAGACAGAGGTGGGAACTAACCAGTTTTTAGGAGGGAATGCCTGTGATGCCCTAGAAATTCATGAACTCAATTCACGAACTATTATTATGAATTTCCTTCATCAATACATTTCTAATGAATTATTTTGATGAATACCAAATTTCAAGATCATAAATGATGGTATATGCATCATCAATGTGATAATATCAATGATTTAACAATGTAGAGTTTCTCTATTTAAATGAGAGAATATATATATAATGTTACTCTGATTTTCTTTTGAGATTTTGTGAAAATATTGTGTGTAAAAATTCATATATATAATGAATGAATAATCATAATTTTGTAAATTTAAGGAAGTAAATTTTAAGCCATGTCAAGATTTACCCATTAAATTAAATTTAAAAATCCTACTATCTTTTCAAAAAAAAACAAAAAACAAAAAACAAAACAAAACAAAAATCAAAGTAAAAAAAAGGGGGGCATTAGGGAGAGTGCTCGTGCACCCCCTGCCCAGTGGGTAATTACCCACTAGGTAAGGCAGTGGGCTTAAGCCCACTGCCAAAAAAATAAGAAAAAAAAGGTTAAGGGAAGGGGTGTCGTGCACCCTCCCCTTGCTCAGTGGGCAGCAGGCCCACTGAGCCATGCAGGCAGGCAGTAAGCTTACTGCCTATTGCCAATAAATTGGCACAAAAAAAAAATTTTTTTTTTCCTTTTTTTCAGAAAATAGGTTGGTCAAAAGGAGGTGTTTTTGAGAATCCAAAATCTCCAATCCTTAAACAAGCAAAACAAAGATGACAAGACAAGAAAGAAAAGTTAATTACAATGTAAGATGATGGATTGTTTGAATGACTATTCACTAAAACCACTTAGAAATACATGAAAAACCACCAAAACAACCACCAAATGACTACCCTTTAGCTGAGCACGTTTTTGAAATAATTTAAAATCCAAAAATTTCAATTTTTAACCTATAATAAGGTTTGGTTATAAAATGTTTTTAAGGTAAACGAAAAACCGCTTTTTTCTCTTTCATAAAGGCCATACTAGCAAAAAAAGTTTCCTCTCTTCCTCCTTTCATTTTTGGATGAATTTTATAGCTAAAGGAAACCAAAAATATTCTTCATCTCCTTTCATCCACCCCCAAGATCATTTTAGCAAGAAGAAATAGTCATTCCAAGTGTTTTTCTAAGGTAAAAACTTATACTTTCTACTTGTTTTCTATGAAGAAGAATGATGTTTTAAAAATGTTCTTTTATGTGATATTTTATCTCCATTCTAGCCCCTACCTCAAGGATCCAAGAGTGGTTCAAAGCCTTCAAGAGGAGCTAAGAACCCACTACTTTTCTAAGAGGTAAATGATTTGTAAACTAGTGGGTTACCAAGTTCTTAATAACTTTCCTTTCAAGATGTGCTCTTGCAAATAGGAAAATCTTGACATGGTAAATGGTTAAAATGTGGTTTTACTACCTAGTGAGATGATATATGTGCTGGCCATGATTTAAGGTGGTTAGAAAACATGATTTGTGTATGGAATATGATGAAAAGTGTGTTTATATGATTTTTATGGTTATAAAACATGAATGAGTATTGATGTATAAGCATAAGAGTCGATGGCATGTTGATACGTTATGTCCTCTGTTTAATGGAAGCATAAATGATGAGAAAAATATTTTGACATCACAAATAAGTTAGAATAAGAATTAATGACCATAAAGTACTAAAAGATAACGTTTTTGGCATAAATGTTAATAAATTTGAAAACGGTATTTTGAGTGGGATTTTCATAATCATATAGAAGGACAAAATATTTCTCTTGACATAAATCATAAGAACAGTTCAAGTTTGACCAGAAAAAAAATGTCAAAAATGACGATTTTGCCCTCAAGGGGTAAAATCATAATTTCACCAGCCTAAAAAATTTATTTGAATCCGAAACTTTGTAGTATTGACTAGAGACTTAAAATAGACATTGTGTCAAATTTTGGTGATAAATGGATAAGAAATGACCAAAACGTCATTTTTGGGACCAAAACATCATTTTTGAGGTCAAAACATAAATATAAAAAAATTCATGGTCAAAAATATAAATAATAAAACTTGTTAAAAATGGGTCCTGATCCTGTGAGAACATTTTATAAGGACATTAAGTATAAAAAACATAAACCAAAGGGTATTGGGAACTAATTGGGGCTAAATAAGGACTAAAATACAAAAATAAATAAATAACGGGTCAAATTATAAAATCTGCTTAGACTATAATTAGGCAAAATTTTTGTCACCCTTAAAACAGTATGCTAAGCTAAATAAATATAGGAGATATTATGGTTTTTGTTATAGTCAAATGTACGGCCTTCAAAGACATATAAGGGCTTAAATGTAATACTTTTATTTGATTGTGTTTAGAAACGTAATAACTTATGAAAGCCATTTTGAGAGCTTATGGACAGTGTAAACATTATTCTAAGGTTGGGACAAACTTTTAAAAGCCATTCAATAAGTTTAGATTAAAAAGGGTACGTCTAATGGTAAAATTTGTAATTTTGTCAAACTAAGGGCAAAATAGTAATTTGATGGAGAGAACGTTTTGGACCTTAGGTAGAGGTTTTCTGGACCTATAATACTGCAAGAGAGATTAATAAAAGCTATGGTCAAAAGATTTAACAAGTTTAAGCTTAAAAATGCTTGAATAACCGAAATAAAGGTAAATTGGTAATTTTGTACCCGATGGCTCGGTGTCGAGAAAATGGGCCAACCACTAGGCTTGCTGAGATGCCATGTAATTTTTGACCAAAACTTAATAAGGACAACGTAATGTGTCCCAACAGGTTTAAAATAATAATAAGACCTAATTACAAGTAAATTGGTTGTAATAGACCAAATAAACCCACAACTCAAAAAGATAACCCAATATGATATTAGAAAACCATAGGTATCCATGGTCACCTAATGGATCCATATATGAATAAAGGGGAATTAAGTAAAATAATGGATAAGAAATTAAGTATTAAATAATTAACTCACCAATAAGTTAGTAATTAATTAATTTAATATTTAAATTAATTAATTATTAATTAAGAAATTAATTTTATGATAATCATGTAATTAATAATTAAAGATGTAATTCTAAAAAAAATTAAAATAGAAACAAATTAATAATTAAGTTGAAACTAATTATTAATTAAGAGAACATATGTCCATAATCGAAAATGATTCAAAAACCTTACTCTAACTGTCGGATGTTGATTCAAAATTAGGATACCGCACCGACTTGACGTTAGAGTCGGGAACAATCAACGCAGATACACAGTTACGTGATTTTCAGTAAATACAAACCTCACCTAGAGCATGGGACAAAATATTTTTCGTTATTGACGCTCTACATTTTCTATGATTTTGCCTTGATGATGTGATGAACTTAGGAGCCATATGTATTGCGTTAGTTAAACATTTAACATGCATAATTTGTCTTGCATTGATATGATCGACATACCTCACAGATATGTACGTAGTGATGATAGATACATAGTGACATGTAAATCTACACATTGTCACAAATAATAATAATGAGGCTAACAAAAAATAGGATTAAGTGTCGTATCAAGCTCTAATTAGTGAGAAGATATGATAAGAACGAAAGTTATAAGATATGACATTGGAAGTTGTTGGAGGGTCACTCGCCAAATTCCCTATTGGTTGCGTGCATATGGGTAAGACATAGGGGCCTTTATGTAGACAAGATATATATATAATAAAATATAATAGAACACATATAGATCGCATGCATTTTTAAATATTCATGATGTTACATGTGATGATACGATTTTATGAAAATGATTTGTGAGATGTTTATTGTACTTGCTGAGCGAAAGCTCATATTTGTGTGTTTGTGCTGTAGGTAATGCGGGTAAGCAGCCCGCTACTTAGATGTTTTATGGACTGGTAAAACTGTGTGGAGGCAATGAAGGACGGGAGTGGGATACCGCCACAAATTTAATTTTCACATTTAGACTTCGTAAATTATTTTATATCGACTATATTTATAACTATATCTCAATGTTTTAGTACTGCTAAACTAGTATGAGCATTTCACGGGAAAAAGACTTTAAACTCTTTCTTTTTAATTTACATGAAGTTATAGCTTCTTAAACATTATCTAAATACAAATTTGAATGTGATATTCATTAACTAGAGGTTTTCAATTTCCTTAGTTAAAAATTTTAGTAATTCTATCTTTTGTAGCACGAATATGATTTTTTTTAAAAAAATTCTGTATTTTTAGAATTAAACATAAATAAATGTTAAAACTAAATTAAATAAGAATAAGTTAACTAGTTAATGATCCAAAAAGTCGGGTCGTTATAATGCCACTCTAGAAAATTAGAGCAATGGGACCTTTGTTGAAGGAAAGACCCAATAAAATGTCGAGAATCGTTTTCCAACACACCTATCATCAACAGAGAGAGCACCAAACGTGAAAACGACGACTTGACGTGGAAGACTTTGACTAGAAAATGCCCAAACAAAATATAATAATAATAACAATAATTACGTACAGGTTTTTGTCCATGTGCTTGTAACTTTCAAGCTCGCATTGACATAGGAAGAATATTATATTCAAGTTTTAATATTCTCAAGTACATTTGATCATCAGAAATTAGTGCTCATTAAGATTAGCCTCATGGAAAATAAGGGGTGATTTTGCACCAAATCATTTTAATGCCGTGTTTTTATCATGTATCATGTGATAGAGAGATATTTTGACCTATTAATATATATCATATACCGATTATTAGTTAAAAATTGATCTAATCTTGTAACAACCCTTGACAGATAGTTACAATTGATTTCTTTTTTTAGCATCTATCTCTCATAAAATTACGGAAAATAATAAACTTGAAATAAAAATATTAATTTATCAGAAAATTTTACTTAAATAATTTTAGAAAACTATCAAAGTTCTTTACTTTTTAAATAATTTTTGTATTTAATATAAATTCTTAAAATCATATCACGAAATAATATTGAAGAAAGTGCACATAAATCTTTCAATCAAAATAATAATAAACAAAAGTCCCAAAACTTTATTTGAAAATAAAAGTATTCATCCCATGATTATTCATCCCGTTTTCCTATCACATATCGTCTCGTTTCTGCTACAAACGCTTTCAATACTACATCTTATCATTTCATTTATCTATAACATGAATTAACTTATATAATCAAAGGCTTAGTAAGATATTTAAATTTCACAAATGTAAATAAATAATTTTCTTTTATCGTTATAAATATCATTTTAACACTTTCTAACTTTCAAAATCGATATAAGAAATTTAAAGAAACAATGAAGATGGTTTTGAATTATTCTAAACATTTATGATAAAAAACTATCAGTAGATGCTGGTGTTTTAATTGTTAAATTAACATTTTAATAATCTAATCTACAAGTGTCTGTTAAAAATTTGTAACATGTGACGTATTATTTCTTTCACTCGTAAATAAGACAGTTGAAAAATTCATTCAGCCGGCCAAAGTGCAATTACAACAGTAAGTTTTGTCAAATTATATATTTTGGTTTTTTCTTTTTTCGTTTTTTATTCCGTAGTTGTAGCAGTTGTACTTAAGGCGGCCCTTGGCCTTTCAAATTTCTAATTTGAAAAACAATATTGGAAAATCAAAGAAATGTCAACAGGGTAAAACATACGTGCTTCGAAACTTCATTTGGGTTGTGTACTGCCATCAGGGGCAGAGCCAGTAATTTTTTTCAGTGGACATAGGCTAAATTTTTTTTTTAAGATAAGATAAATTTTAGTGAGGATTACGTGAGAATTTTTTATTTTAGTGGATTTATATGAAAATTTTTAATTTTAAATTAGATAAAATAGTAAAAGTATAAACTTTTTTTTTTATCAGAATTAATATTAGATGGAGTTACGTGAGAATTTTTTATTTTTAACGAGAATAAAATAGAGACAGTATAAGAATAATTTATTTTCAATGAAAATAAATTATAAAAATTATAAAAATTAAGATAAAATTAAAAGAATAAAAAATTTGAATGGGGCTGTAGCCCCCACTCGCACCGCTATCCCTCCGCCGCTGACTGCCATGTAAAACTTGAGAAAAAACTGTGTATATTATATTACGACGTTTTTGTTGCTATATGTTGACCAACGACCATCACATCCGAACAGCTCAACTGTGGAAAACTCTGCCACTACTTAATTTCCACAAAGCATTTACTTCCAAATCAGAAAAACATGAACAAAACATCCTCTGATCTAATGCAGACATACTCAACAAGATCAACTGATCTCTCTCCCTCTCCAAATGAGTGATTACGCTAGGAGTACTCCCACAATTACCTGTCCATTCCAGAGCTTTCTCTTCCTCATATTCCTTATCCATGGAGTACTCTCCCAATCACTCCAGCACCAAGAGCAAACTGTTCTCCTCAAGCTAAAGCAACACTGGGGAAACCCGCCCTTCATGAGTCGGTGGATTCCGGAAGATCAAACTGCATTCAAACTAAAGCAACACTGGCGAAACCTGACCTTAATGAGCCAACGGTGGAATTCATCCAGGTACACTGCCCACTGTTTCTGGCCTGGAATCACCTGCAAATCCAACTCCGTCACCAAACTGTCACTCTATAACGCGGACCTTAAAACAACAGTCCCACCCTTCATCTGCGAGCTGAAAAATCTCACAGCCATTGATCTTAGGAAAAACTACATCCCTGGAGAGTTTCCGAGAGCTGTGTTCAACTGTTTGAAGCTAGAAGATTTGGACCTCTCTGGTAACTATTTCGTTGGAAGGCTTCCCGATGACATAGACAAACTAGTTCAGCTTCGAAGTCTTTGCCTCGGAGGTAATAACTTCACGGGTGTTATCCCACCTGCGATTGGAAGCTGCAAGAGCTGAGGGTCCTGCGTCTAAGTGGGAACTTGTTTAATGGCTCTTTACCACCAGAAATTGGAAAATTGTCAAATCTTGAGTATTTGAACCTGACCAAAAACTCGTTTACTGGTGTGCTTCCTCCGAAGTGGGCCTCGAGTCTTTGGCGACTGGACATCAGTAACAACAGGTTTTCAGGTAAGATTCCAACTGGTAAGTCCTTCTGGAGTAATTTGGGGGAATTTTATGCCAGCAATAACTTCTTGACAGGACCCATTCCTCTTGAAGCATATAGTCTTTCTAGTTTAGCAATACTTTTTCTCAATGAGAACCAGTTAACAGGGCATCTACCATCAGACGGACGGTCATGGAAGTACCTACAAAATCTTAATCTGAGTCGGAATCAACTCACTGGACAAGTTACAGAGGAAATTTGTGTCTTACCGCTTCTTGCGTACTTGGACCTCTCAGAGAACCATTTTTCTGGCCGAATTCCATCTTGTCTTGGTCTTTTATCACTAAGCTTTCTGAATCTTTCTTCCAATGACTTCAGCGGGATGATCCCGCCTGAATTTGGGATCGCTGCATATTCCAACAGCTTCTTGAACAATCCAGGTCTCTGTGCTAAAAAACAAGTGTCGAACTTAAAGCTCTGCAATCCCAAATCCCAAGACCGGAAAGAATTTTCAACTCTACACCTTGCTTTGATCATATCATCTAGTGTGGCTGTCCTTTTGTTGGCTTTGTCCTTTGTATTCTTCGTACCCGAAGTCACCAAAGGAAGCAACAAGTGGATTTGCAATGGCAGCTTACCACGTTCCAGAGGTTGAATTTCACAGAATCAAACGTTCTTCCCGGTTTGAACGATCATAACTTGATCGGAAGCGGCGGTTCGGGAATAGTTTATCGTATTCCCGTTAATGATCAAGGCGACATTGTTGCTGTAAAAAGAATATGGAACAACAGGAAGGTAGAACACAGACTCGAGCAAGAATTCCTTTCGGAAGTCAAGATATTGAGCTCAATCCAACACGCCAACATAGTGAAACTCTTATGTTGTATTTCAAGTGAGAGTTCAAAACTCCTCGTCTACGAGTACCTTGAAAACCAAAGCCTAGACAGATGGCTGCACAACAAAAGCAGGCAAACTACTGTCTCGGCTCCTGATTCTGCACATCAAATCGTGCTCAACTGGCCTAAGAGGTTACGAGTCGCGGTGGGGACTGCTCGGGGCCTCTGCTATATGCACCATGATTGCTTGCCACCAGTTCTTCATAGAGACATCAAGTCAAGCAACATTTTGCTGGACTCCGATTTCAATCCAAAAATCGCAGATTTCGGTCTAGCCAAGATGTTAGCCAAGCAAGGAGAACTTGCCACACTGTCATCCATAGCTGGTACATTTGGGTACATTGCTCCAGGTCAACTACTTTCTTTCATTCTTTCTTTTTCTACTAGAGGACATTTGTGTCATATTGTTTTATTTTGCCCCTATACTTTAAAAACTCTCATTTCGCTCTTTAAATTTTGAATCAATCCCCCTTCCTACTAGAATTTCAATTAAAAACAGATGGATTAAAAGAGGATTAAGCACAGTCATGTGATTTTTTTCTATTTGTTTTTAATAATAATTACATCATAAGACATTCCATGAGACTAAGCCTATGTTTGACATCAGGTTTAATTCCAATTAAACTGTACTTTTTCATCTTAATTTTTTTCTTTTTCTGAAAAATCAACAAAATTTATAACTAATTTTAAAAAGTCAACCAACTGATCAAACTTGAAAATTTCATCTCATCTCAAACTCAACCGAAACACCAAACGAACCTAAGTATATGTTTGGTGCAAAATATTTATAATTTTTATAACTTTTTAAAAAAAAGACAAAAACTAAAATGAAAACTTTAGGTTTGGACCTTAAAACCAAACACATCCTAATTTCCTTTTTTTTTTTTTTTCATACGTTTTTAACCAAATTCTAGTAAAAAAAGATTAAGTAGGATTAATTCAAAATTCACAGCTTAAAGTGAGAGTTTTTCAAATTAAGGGAGTAAAATGGAAGTGACTCTAAATTTCAACATGTGTATATAAAAATAATCTTAAAATGAAAGTGATCACACAACTGTCATTTTGCATTTTCTTCTTAAAAAACTAAAAAAGTACTTCATAACATGAAATTGCAGAGTATGCTCGACCAACAAGAGTGAACGAGAAGATCGACGTCTATAGTTTCGGGGTTGTCCTCTTAGAGTTGGTGACCGGAAGAAAAGCAAACCACGGCGACGAGTACACTTCGCTTGCCGAGTGGGCGTGGCGTCACCTACGAGAAGAGAAGCCCATAGGAGAAGCATTGGACGAGGAGATAAAGGAAGAGAGTAATGTGGAAGAAATGAGCAGCGTTTTCAAGCTGGGAATAATCTGTACAGGTACTCAGCCTTCCACGAGGCCTTCCATGAAGGACGTTCTAACTGTCTTGCTCCGTTGCAGCCGTACCAATTAACCTTAAATTTTAACACAATGCTGCTATTCTCTCCCCCCAACGAAATTTTAGTGTGATATGGCAATTTGCAAACAATTTCTATACTTTATATGTTTAGTACGAATTTTAAACCAAAATATGAAAATAAAATGATGTAATAATAAGTACTTCCTCATGGTTATTAGTTAGCAGGAATGTTGAATGTTGTCCAAGAGGATTCTTTATTTTGATGTGCGCTGTAAAATTAGAAATAATATATTTATATATACACATTTATGTTCATGTGTATTGGTAAAAAGAAGTTATAAATGTTAAGACTTAATACTTCTGTGTTCTTCGTTTTCAAGTCTTAATATTTACTGTTAACAATCAACACCACTATTTATATGAAAATATAAATGAAAAATTGACCGAATATGTTTAGTATAAAAAAATAAAAAGTCTCACGTGAAACTGAAAATAGACTTGAAAGGACTTGGGCTACTCCCTCTAATAGATTAACTTTTTAAGACGAAATCCCAAGAACCTCAACAATATATTATCAAAGGAATCATGTCTATTTAAAAAAAAAAAAATGAATGAAAAAAAGGTGATTATTTTGCCTAAAAAACACAAAATATCTATTTAAGAGGTTGTTTTCACAGTTTTCTCTTACTTATTCTTATTTTATGTCAACGAGCTTTTGACATGGACATCTTTTCCATTTGCTCTACTCTGTCTTTTAACCAAAAGAGCAATAGTTGTCTACGTTGCTGCTATCAACAACGTAATGTTACTGCCCTTTAATATTTGCTAAAATATCATAATTGTAAAAGTTCAAACAGGGTAAACACATGACATGGTTTGTTTTATACTTATGTCAAATTGGAGTGGGAATTAGCGCCATTATTTAATGGTACTGCTAGCTGTTCTTCATGATCTACAATATGTGTAGTAACAGGGTTAAAATCACAACTTAACAATAATTTCACATGTGATTCGAAGAGTTGGATCTTTACGAGCCGGGAATTTTTTTTCTTTTCCAATGGAGGTGCTATAAAATGAATAAGAAATAGAACTCTATTGAATAAAAACATAATAATATACTCTAATTATTAAGCGTCAATACAACTATAATTTTTCTTATTAAACTCGAGGATAATGATATATTTAAATCAATGAAATTTTGAAAAAAAAAAAAAAAAAAAAGAAAAAGGAACGATATTCAGAATACAACGTGGCTTCGCACAATTTCAAGTACTGAAAAAGACAAAGTTTGTCTTTAAAGTAGAATTGGTCTTGCGACCCACAAATAAAAAAGGGGGAATTTGGTCACGGAGTGTTTGGCTGTAGCTAGTAGCAATATTTAGTTAATACTCTATCGTTTTTGTGATGTGTTGTTGCTTTTAAAATGTTAAGTTATTTAATGAGAAATTATTTAGTTTAACTTCGATGTTGCAAAAATAAATTAGATTAGGACTGTTAATGCCTGAATTTGGATAAACACCACCTATGAATGCACTTGGTATCTGGACTTGCTATCATACTAGAGCGGCCTGTCAAACAAGGAATAGCTCATTGAATTAACAAGGACACCAATGGAATGGCTGCTAATAACTCTTTGATGCTTAAGTTAGTATATGATTCTGATTAACATGCATATAGGAATTGTTTGTACCTGTGAAAGTGAGCGCTCACTATTTATTAGCATATTGTAGCCACGGGTGGTATCCATACCTGACCCGACGAGCCAGAATAATCGGATCCACAATTACAAGGGACACAATGGTTATGCAGTTAAGGGGTTAAGGAATTTGAATTTCTCATATTGGATTCACTTTGCTATTTCCAATGTTGGGGCATATAAAAATGCTAGTGCTTCGATTGAAATTCTTTATAATTTTAAATGTCTTAACACATTAATGTTTCTTTTGATTATATTGTATTCCTTAACGAAAAGAAGAGGAAAAAATAGAAAAGATGAGGATTGCGAGGAAGGATGTTAAAGTTTATATAAGATAGGAAAAAAATGGTTCATCAAAAAATATATATATATATATATTTGTGGGATAGTTGAATAAGAAATAGGGATTCGGTTGATATGCAAAAAAAAGAGGAGCTCTTTAGGATTATAAGGGCATTTTTGGAATAAAACAGAGGTGCAACAAAAAATAATTAAAAGTTCAAATTTCAGTAGTGTGTGGTTTAAGTAGAGGTGTGGTAAGAGTAATTAAAGGAGTGTCAATAGAACTCCTCTTAAATTTATTATTTAATTATTTAATTGACATTAGTTGTCCTCTCTCATATCATTAATTGGAAAAAAAAATTAAATTTTCTTTCGGAAGTTGAGCCTGATTTTGGCAAATTCGAATAGCCAATAATACTTATTATACGCATGTCTACTTGTTCACCTTATAAACAATATATGTCTCAATCAAAATAATAGTACAAAGTATACACCTCCAATAATCCTCCAAAGGAGCAAAAAGTAAAACACGTGCAAAGTGAGAGTGAAGGCATGTGAAAGATGGAAAGGAAAATTCATAAGAAATCCAAAACGTGTAAGCCAGCTTTGACGAGTTACAATACGTCTATGTAAATGAGAATTTTAGCCAAAACGTTAACATAATTCTAGTCTAGTGTCGTCGATTTTCAACTACGTGTTAAGAAAATTCTAGAGCTGAATTTCAACCATATGTTAACAAAAGTAATCACGCTTGATCATTTTAATACAAATACCGACACCTATACATAGGTTACAAAAGTTTCTAATCACACTTGATCATTTTAATACAAATACCTACACCTATATATATTCATTTTTGCCCTCTGAACTTTGGTGTTCTTTTAACAATTAGTATATATGCTCCTTAAACTATGAAATGTCATCATATCTGTTCCCTATGTTAGAGTTTAGGAAGCATTTCTATTAGTTTTCGAAATTTAAGTAGCAAAGTTAAAAGAGTTAAGTTGTTTTTGAATTAGAGAAAAAAGAGCATAATTTGGATTTCGTTGAATTGGAATTTTTTGCAACGGAATCTATATCCGAAACGAGTCCTAAGACAACGAGCATACTAAATCCATGCTCATTTTAGTGGTCATAATCACTTTCCAAACTTGTTTACTTGTCGTGTGAGGTGTGACTTGTGAGCCGATGCAAGTTCTTGACCAAGTGACCGTGACAGCCAGGTCTTTGTTCAACAAAGGCGTCTCAGTACTGCTGTTCACACTTTCAAGACATGTACTGTTCTCTTCCGGAAATTTTTAATTAAATGCCATCACGTAGATTTCTCTTGCGGCCGAACAGTATTTAATTAGTGCTCCCAAATCCTAAATAATTATGAAAGGAAGAATGATTTTATATCTATCTATTGGTTTCCTACTCTATGAAATTTGAAAGCAAAGATTTTTAGCAAATTAATAATCATCACACGTAAGAATAGAGAACTTATTAGTTTGAGAATTCATAAAAACAACAATTAGTAAAACAAATGTCAAGCGGGACAGAACGTGACTGCTTATTTTAAAAAGAAAATGAAAAGAAAAACACCCAAAACAATCATGTATATTTAGTCTAACTATCAATTTTAAAAAAAAAAATACAAATACTCAAAAACATTTTATGTATTTGTAAAATCAGTCACAAAATACCTATAAAATAATTATATAAAAAATCAAGATTATGTGTGTGTCTGGAACAAAGGTCTAAACTAAAGTTTTAGGCTGGATTTTAAAATTTTTTTGAAAAGTTAACAAAAATTGTAATTAATTCTTGAACAATCAACCAACTTCAATTTCAAAATTTCATTTCAAATTTTTGTTATAAATGCAAGATACATGTTCCAATCTATCTTAAATGTTATTTTAAATATGATTTGACTAAAAAAATTAAAATGGTCAAAACAATTCTATCAATTAAAATAATATTTCAATTATTTTATTTTTAAGTTTTAAAAATTGATTTTAGATAATTTAGTTTACTATTGTTTTAAATTGTATTTAATAAAGGTCAGGAATAATAGACTTGGCATTTTAAAAAAATTTACGATGTGTTTGATATATCAGTTTAGAATGAAATTTTTAAAATTAGATATGTTGATTTTTTAAAAATTAGTTAAAATTTTTATTGATTTTTCAGGAAAAAATAAAAAATAAAAATTGAGTTTGAATTTTTGGGTACATAAGATGTTTTGTGTCATTTAAAGGGGCAAAAGTGGTATCAAACTTCATTTGGGTTGTGCAGTTTACAAGTAAGAGAAATTGTATATAGAGGCATATTTGTCCCAATATATATAATCATTCTCCGTTGACCGATGACTATCACATCCCAACATACACAGTGGAAACTCTGGGACTAAATTTCCACAAAGCATTTATTTGCTGCGATCGACTGATCTCTCTCTCTCTCTCTCTCTCTCTCTCTCTCTCTCTCCCCCTTCCCAATGACTAAAACGATCAAAGTATCTCTAATCCAATTCCAAAGCTTTCTCTTCCTCGTATTTCATATCAATCATGGAGTTCTCTCCCAATCACACCAGGAACAAGAACGCTCAGTCCTGCTTAAGCTAAAGCAGAGCTGGGGAAACCTGCCCTTCATGAATGGCTGGACTTCATCAAACAATTCCCATTGTTCTTGACCTGGAATAACCTGCACAAACGGCTCCGTCACCAAGCTGTCACTCCACGATATCAACATCACAGGACCAGTCCCGGACTTCATCTGTGACCTCAAGAATCTCACAACCATTAATCTTGGTTACAACTACATCCCCGGAGAGTTTCCAAGATCTCTGTTCAATTGTTCAAAGCTACTGCTTTTAGACCTCTCCGATAACTTCTTCGTCGGAAGGCTTCCCGATGACATAGACAAACTGGCTCAGCTTCAAAGTCTTTATCTCGGGTTTTTGTAATAAAAAATTCAAGCGCCAAGGCGTCCAGAAAATTGATGCATAGGTGTCCATGCTCTTCAAAACACACAAACTTCGCACCAAAATATGCTAAATGCTCCATTTTAGCTCCAATCACACTGAAAAATAACGAACCCACCTTTTTGTCTAAATCCAACAAAAGAGAATAAAACGAAATGAAAGAACCTAGAAACAAATTGAAAACTAACAAAATAATAAGTTAAAAATACCCAATTAATTAGTATAAAACTAACTTATCAAAAAGGTCGAAAGACTCTAGCTGTTTTGAGTCCTCAAAACATATTTTACTTCTAGGATATCCTTTAGCTTGCTTGCAACCACTTTCAGATCGCGGGACGCATGATGATGCATTGCAGACATGTGAGGAGTCCTATGAATTTTTTCACGACGATTAAAACCCTCCAAGTCTACTAAATCAGAGAATGAATGTATAACCTATCTCATCTAAATTCCGCAAAAAGCTACAGAACAATGAAAACTACAATGTAAACTATATACCACGCAAAGATAGACCCGAAATCTAGAGTTTTCTAAGTACGCCAACCTTTATCATTAGAGCCTTCTTAAATAAAAGAATTTTTTTTTTTTTTAAAAATCCTTATTATCAAGAGTTGGTGACGTCTATTGGTGTGTAAGCTCAACCCTACTTATTTGAAAAGTCAAACCAACTCCAACTTAAAAGTTTTATCTCAAACTGAGGAACCAAATGGAGGCTTAGTGTTCAATAACTTATTTGGAATTCGGTATTAGTACATGTTTTCTTCATATATACCGGACACAATACTTAAGATCGGATGAGCCTTTTTTTTAAATCCGATGGTTGAGATTAGACTGATTTTTAACTAAAAATTAGCATATGATATATATTAATAGGTCAAAAGATTTGTCTATCACACAGTACATGATAAAAACACGCGTTAAAATGATTTGGTACAAAAACACCTTATTTTCTATAAGGCTAATCTTAATAAGTACTAATTTCGGATGATCAAGTGTACTTGAGAATATTAAAACTTGAATATTCTTCCTTCATCAATACGAGCTTGAAAGTTAGATGCACATGGACAAAAACCTGCACGTAATTATTGCTATGATTATTATTTTGTTTGGCCATATACTCTAGTCAAAGTTTCCACCAAGTCGTTGGTGTCACGTTTGGTGCTCTCTCCCTTGTGATGGGTGTGTTGGACAATTATTCTCGACATTTTATTGGTTCTTTCCTTCAACAAATTAAGGTCCCTTTGCTCTAATTTTCTAGAGTGGCATTCCTTCCTAGAACTGGTTAGTTCCCACCTCTCTATCTTTCATGTTCAAATCCGGACAACTATTACTTTATGAATCATCATAATAGTCTAATAATTTAACAATATAAGATAAATTTATAATCTGACAATTTTTTCAGACCTAACGTGTCATATAAATAAATTGAGATCCAAACCCATCTTTACACTCTATTACCTTAATAATTTTAAAATCTAATAATAATGATTCCAAAATTCAAAAAATAAAAAAATAAAAAATCATTTGTAACTTTTATATCGTTGCGGTCTAAACATCGAAATTAATTGCAACTATAAGCACAGATGCTAAGCAAATTAATGGGCTTGGATCTTGTGCCAGAGTAGTACAAACCTCACTTAGAGTATGGAATAAAATATTTTTCATTGTTGATATTCTACGTTTTTCATGATTTGCCTTGATGAAGTGATGAACCTATGAGCCATTTGTATTATGTTAATTAAACATTTAACGTGCATAATTTCTCTTACACTGATATAATCGACATGCCTCACAGATATATATGCAGTAATGATAGATGCATAGTAACATATAAATCTACACATTGTCACAAATAATAAGAATGAGGCTAATGAAATATATGATTAAGTGTCGTACTAACCTCTAATTAGTGAGATGATATAATAAGAAAGAAAGTTATAAGACACCAACTTGGAGGCTGTTGAAGAATTGCTCCCTTAACTCCCTATTGGGTGCATGCATATAGGTACAACACAGGGGCTATTATGTAGACAAGATATGTATATAATAAAGTATAATTGAACACATATAGATCACATGTATTTTTGAACATTCATGATGTTTACATGTGATAATATGATTTTATGAAAATGATTTGTGAGATGTTGTTTGTACTTGCTGAACGAAAGCTCATACGTGTGTGTTCGTGCTATAGGTAACACAAGTACGCAGCTCGCTACTTAGATGTTTTATGGATTGGCAAAGCCGTGCAGAGGCAATGAAGGACGGGAGTGAGATATCACCACGAATTTAATTTTCACATTTAGACTTCTTAAATTATCTTATAATGACTATATTTATAACTATGTTCCAATGTTTTTGTACTACTAAATTAGTATAAGTACTTTATAGAAAAAGACTTTAGACTATTTTCTTTTAATTTACATAAAATTATAGCTTTTTAAATATGATCAAAATATGAATTTAAATACGATATTTATTAGCTAGAGGTTTTAAATTTTCTCAGTTAAAAATTTTAGTAATTCTAACATTTGTTATACGAATATGATTTTTTTTTAAAAATTCTGTTTTTTTAGAACCAACATAAATAAGTGTTAAGACTAAATTAAATAAGGATAAATAAGCTAGTTAACAGTTTGAAAAGTCGAGTCGTTACAAGTCCTAAAGCTTTGTTTGGGGTTTTAGTTTAATTAAAACTAAACTGTACTTTTTCATTCATTTTTTGTTTTTTTTTTCCTTAAAAAGTCAATAAAATTATAACTAATTTTTGAAAGTCAACCACTCTAACTTAAAAATTTTATCTCCAACCAGCAAATCAAACATAAACTAAGCCAACGATCGAGCATACTAAATCCATGCTCATTTTAGTGGTCATAATCACTTTCCAAACTTGTTTACTTGTCTTTGAGGAGCGACTTGTGAGCACATGCAAGTTCTTGACCAAGCGACCGTGACAACCAGGCCTTTGTTCAACAAAGGCGTCTCAGTACTGCTGTTCACACTTTCAAGTCATGTACTGTTCTTTTCAGGAAATTTTTCATCAAATGCCATCTTCACATTACGGCTAGAACATGCACGTAGATTTTCTTGCGGCCAAACAGTACTTAACTAGTGCTCCCAAATTCTAAATAATTAAGAAAAGAATAATGATTTTGTACTCTATCTATTTGTTTCTTACTCTATGAAATTTGAAAGCAAAGATTTTTAGCAAATTAATAATCATCACGTAAGAATGGAGAACTTATTACTGTTGCAGGGGTGGAATTTATGAAAACAATAATTAGTAAAACAAATGTAAAGCAGGACATAACGTGACTGCTTATTTTAAAAAGAAAAGAAAAACACCCAAAACACTCATGCATATTTAGTCCAACTATCAAATTTTTTTTTTTTTTTTTTAAATACAAACACTCAAAAACATTCTATGTATTTTTAAAATCAGTCACAAAATACTCATAAATAATTAATTTAAAATATCAAGATTATGTGTGCGTTTGGAATAAAGGTCTAAACAAAAGTTTTAGGTTGGATTTTTTACTTTTCTAAAAAACAATAAAAATTATAATTAGTTTTTGAATAGTCAACCAACTCTAATATCAAAAGTTCATTTCACACTTTTGTTCCAAATGCAAGATACATCTTTCAATATATCTTAAATTTTATTTTAATTATGATTTGACTAAAAAAATTAAAATGATCAAAACAATTCTATCAATTAAAATTTTATTTTTAAGTTTTAAAAATTGATTTTAGATCATTTAGTTTACTATTGTTTTAAAATGTATTTAATAAAGGTCAGGAATAATAAACTTGGTATTTTAAAAAAATTTAGGATGTGTTTAGTATACCGATTTAGAATAAAATTTTTAAAATTAGATTAGTTAATTTTTTAAAAATTAGTTAAAATTTTTGTTGACTTAAAAAAAAAAAAAGATAAAATTTGAGTTTGAATTTTTGGGTCAACAAGATGTTTGGGTTTCATTTAAAGGGGTAAAAGTGGTATCAAACTTCAGTTGGGTTGTGCAGCTTACAAGTAAGAAAAATTGTATATAGCGGCATATTAGTCCCAATACATATAATCATTCTCCGTTGACCGATGACCATCACATCCTAAAATACACAGTGGAAACTCTGGGACTAAATTTCCCCAAAGCATTTATTTGCTGCGATCAACTGATCTCTCTCTCTCTCTCTCCCCTTCCAAATGACTAAAACGATCAAAATATCTCTAATCCAATTCCAAAGCTTTCTCTTCCTCGTATTCCATATCAATCATGGAGTTCTCTCCCAATCACTCCAGGAACAAGAACGCTCCGTCCTGCTTAAGCTAAAGCAGAGCTGGGGAAGCCTGCCCTTCATGAGTGGCTGGACTTCATCGAACAATTCCCATTGTTCTTGGCCTGGAATCACCTGCACAAACGGCTCCGTCACCGAGCTGTCACTCTACGATATCAACATCACAGGACCAGTCCCGGACTTCATCTGTGACCTCAAGAATCTCACAACCATTAATCTTGGTAACAACTACATCCCCAAAGAGTTTCCAAGAGCTCCGTTCAACTGTTCAAAGCTTCAATATCTAGACCTCTCCGATAACTACTTCGTCGGAAGGCTTCCCCATGACATAGACAAGATGGCTCAACTTCAAAGTCTTGTCCTCGGAGGCAACAATTTCTCAGGTGATATCCCACCTGCCATTGGGAAGCTGCAGGAGCTGAAGGTCCTGAGTATGGGAGGCAACCATTTTAACGGCTCTTTGCCACCAGAAATCGGTAACTTGTCGAATCTCGAATCTTTGTGGTTATCCAATAACAATCTACTTGCGCCATCAACGCTGCCTTCCAATTATACCAAGTTGAAGAAGTTGACAACACTATGGATTTTCAATTCAAACTTGATTGGGGAGATACCTCCGAGTATCGGAGACTTGGAAGCGTTGGAATGGTTGGATTTATCCCAGAATGACTTGCACGGGAAAATCCCAGACGGATTGTTCACGTTGAAGAATCTGAGCGTGGTCGAGATTTATAGGAACAAATTGTCTGGAGAGATTCCGCAAGTGGTTGACGCTCCGAGCTTGGAGGTACTTGATCTTTCGGAGAACTACTTAAACGGGAGCATACCAGAAGACTTTGCGAAGCTAACCAGTTTGATAGGCTTGGCTTTGTTTTCCAATCAATTGTCGGGCAGTATTCCGGAAGGTGTTGGCAGATTACCAGGCTTGGTGGATTTCAAAGTTTCAGACAACATGCTTTCTGGGAATACTCCTGTTAGCCTGTGGACATCCTTGAACATAACTTATTTGAAGCTAAGCAACAACTCGTTTACCGGTGTACTTCCCAAGAAGTTTGGCGGAAATCTTTGGCTAATGGATATCGGTAACAACAGGTTTTCTGGTAAGATTCCAACAGGGGTCTCTTCCTTGAAGAATCTGAGGGTGTTTCGTGCTAGCAATAACCTCTTGACAGGAACCATTCCTCATGAATTATTTACTCTTCCTAGTTTAGCTCAACTTTTTCTCAATGAGAACCAACTCAGAGGTGATCTACCATCAAATGTAGAGTCATTGAAGTCCATATTTACTCTAGACCTGAGTCGGAACCAACTCACTGGACAAGTTCTAGAAAAACTTGCTATGTTACCTATGCTTTCATACTTGGACCTCTCAGAAAACCAATTTTCTGGCAAAATTCCATCCCAACTTGGTCATTTAGTGCCTGATTATTTAAATCTTTCTTCAAATAACTTCACTGGGATAATCCCACTTGAATTTGAGAACGCTGCATATTCCAACAGCTTCTCGAACAATCCAAGTCTTTGTACGAGTAACAGAGTCTTAGAACTAAAGCCCTGCAACCCCAAATCCCAGGACCTGAAATTTACTTCAGCCCAACTTCTTTCTTTGATCATATCAGCAAGTGTGGCAGTCCTTTTGTTGGCTTTGTCCTTTGTATTCTTCGTAATTAACCGAAGTCACCAAAGGAAGCAACAAGTGGATTTGCAATGGCAGCTTACCACGTTCCAGAGGTTGAATTTCACAGAATCAAACGTTCTTCCCGGTTTGAACGATCATAACTTGATCGGAAGCGGAGGTTCAGGAATAGTTTATCGTATTCCCGTTACTGATCAAGGCGACATTGTTGCTGTAAAAAGAATATGGAACAACAGGAAGGTAGAACACAGACTCGAGCAAGAATTCCTTTCGGAAGTCAAGATATTGAGCTCAATCCAACACGCCAACATAGTGAAACTCTTATGTTGTATTTCAAGTGAGAGTTCAAAACTCCTCGTCTACGAGTACCTTGAAAACCAAAGCCTAGACAGATGGCTGCACAACAAAAGCAGGCAAACTACGGTCTCAGCTCCTGATTCTGCACATCAAATCGTGCTCAACTGGCCTAAGAGGTTACAAGTCGCGGTGGGGACTGCTCGGGGCCTCTGCTATATGCACCATGATTGCTTGCCACCAGTTCTTCATAGAGACATCAAGTCAAGCAACATTTTGCTGGACTCCGATTTCAATCCAAAAATCGCAGATTTCGGTCTAGCCAAGATGTTAGCCAAGCAAGGAGAACTTGCCACAATGTCATCCATAGCTGGTACATTTGGCTACATTGCTCCAGGTCAACTACTTTCTTTCGTTCTTTCTTTTTCTACTAGAGGACATTTGTGTCATATTGTTTTATTTTGCCCCTGAACTTTAAAAACTCCTTTAAATTTTGAATTAATCCCCCTCCCTACTAGAATTTCAATTAAAAACACATGGATTAAAAGAGGATTAAGCACTGTTATGTGATTTTTTTTCTATTTGTTGTTAATAAGAATTATATATAAGACATTTCATGAGACTGAGTATGTGTTTGGTGCAAAATAGTTATAATTTTTATTAATTTTTTAAAAATAGATAAAAACTAAAATGAAAATTTTAGGTTTGGACCTTTAAACCAAATGCATCCTAATTTCCTTTTTTTTTTTTTTCGTATGTTTTTTTACCAAAATTCTAGTAAAAAAAGATTAAGCATGATTGACTCAAAATTCACATTTTGAAGTGAGTTTTTCAAATTAAGGGAGTAAAATGAAAGTGACTCTAAATTTCGACGTGCGTATATGAAGATAATCTTAAAATGGAAGTGATCACACTACTGTCATTTTCCATTTTCTTCTTACAAAAATACAAAAGTACTTCACAACATGATATTGCAGAGTATGCTCGTACAACAAGAGTGAACGAGAAGATCGACGTCTATAGTTTCGGGGTTGTCCTCTTAGAGTTGGTGACCGGAAGAAAAGCGAACCACGGCGACGAGTACACTTCGCTTGCCGAGTGGGCGTGGCGTCACCTACAAGAAGAGAAGCCCATAGGAGAAGCATTGGACGAGGAGATAAAGGAAGAGAGTAATGTGGAAGAAATGAGCAGCGTTTTCAAGCTGGGAATAATCTGTACAGGTACTCAGCCTTCCACGAGGCCTTCCATGAAGGACGTTCTAACTGTCTTGCTCCGTTGCAGCCGTACCAATTAACCTTAAATTTTAACACAATGCTGCTATTCTCTCCCCACCAACGAAATTTTAGTGTGATATGGCAATTTGCAAACAGTTATATACTTGTATGTTTAACTTGAAACCAGAAATTAAAGAATAAAATTATAGTAATAATAAGTACTTTCTCATAGCTATTAGTTGGCAAGATTGGATGATGTGAAAGAGGATTCTCTATTTTATGGCTTTTTCTCACCGATGCTCTCCGAAATTTTTGAATTTGACAATTTAATCATTATTATTTTTCCTTGACAATCAAACTCTTAAATTTGTATTTTTTTTGATATTATCAATCATTTTTGTTTAAATTCACTAAAATTCACTGAAAAAAAAAAGGGTTGAAGCTTTCTAGTTGTGTATTTTTGTTTGTGGTTCTTTGACCATTTCTTTTTGGATTTTATAAAACGTGGGTTTGTGTTTTTAGATAAATATGCTTTATAAGGTTTTAGAACCAGTTGATAATTTGCACCCTTAGAAACAGAGTAATTTTAGCTGACCACACCTTTAATAAGTATTCTGAAGAATATTACGACAGTCATTATGATAAACAAATCATATATTGACGATCATCGTAAAAATATTGTTTCAAGACCAAAGTGGTGGGAAAATTTTCTCGTGGCACTTAGAACTTCAGATGACATTGTTTTAACCAAGATTTTGAACGACAATACATATATATATTTTCTAAACTTTCGTACCCGATTCCTCCTACAAAGAGCAAGACAAATTTTTTTAATATATATATATAGTCTATTGATATCCCCAATTTACTTTTCACAAAACCCATTTTATAATATTTATTACAAAATTAGTCATTAATAAATTTACTCTTAAGGACATATAATTGTTTTAAGAAATATGGAGTATATTGAAACCGCCCCTTAATTTACTCTACCCACAACTTTTACAAAAACTATCCATCATTATTTCCAAAATATAAAAAATAAAATCCTACAATTTTTTTTTCCTTTTTTTTCACCCACTAATGCCCCATTTGTTGATCTTAACCGTTTTTTGTTTTTTGTTTTGTTTTGTTTTTTTTTCCATTTTCCTGTTCCAAGATTTTCTGCTTTGTCTTTAGTAGGAAAAAGGGGGGGGGGGGGGGGTGTGGAATAATAGAGCCATGTGTATCATACATTTTTATTCGTGTTTATACAACTGATGAAATTAGCTAAAGAAATGAGCCAAAGAAAATAATCCTACAAATGAGCTAAAGAAAAACACGTGCAAAGTGAGAGTGAAGGCATGGGAAAGATGGAAAGGAAAATTCATAAGAAATCCAAAACGTGTAAGCCAACTGTGACGAGTTACAATACGTCTATGTAAATGAGAATTTTAGCCAAATTGTTGACATAATTCTAATCTAGTGTTGTCGATTTTCAACAACGTGTTGAGAAAATTCTATAGCTGAATTTCAACCATATGTTAACAAAAGTTTCTAATCACGCTTGATCATTTTAATACAAATACCTACACCAATACATATGTTACAAAAGTTTCTAATCACACTTGATCATTTTGATACAAATACCTACACCTATATATATTAATTTTTACTCTCTGAACTTTGGTGTTCTTTTAGCAACTGGTATATATGCTTCTTAAACTATGAAGTGTCAACATATTTGTTCTTTCTGTTAAAGTAGTATTTCTATCAGTTTTCAAAATTTAAGGAGCAAAATTAAAATAGAACCAACGTTTGGAGAGTAAAATGAAATTTATCCTTTATATATATCTAATGTCTGGTTAATTAGGATATAAGCCCAAGTTGGATTGGAAATCTAAAATAGTAAGTTGCTTTTGAATTAGAGAAAAAAGAGCATAATTTGGATTTCGTTGAATTGGAATTTTTTGCAACGGAATCTATGTCCGAAACGAGTCCTAAGACAACGAGCATACTAAATCCAGGCGTATTTTAGTGGTCATAATCACTTTCCAAACTTGTTAACTTGTCAACTTGTCTTGTGAGGTGTGACTTGTGAGCCGATGCAAGTTCTTGACCAAGTGACCGTGACAGCCTGGTCTTTGTTCCACAAAGGCGTCTCATTAATGCTGTTCACGCTTTCAAGTCATGTACTGTTCTTTTCAGGAAATTTTTAATTAAATGCCATCTTCACATACGTCCAGAATATGCACGTATATTTTAGTTTACTACTCCCAAATCCTAAATAAGAAAAGAAGAATAATGATTTTATAATCTATCTATTTGTTTTATGCTCGATGAATTAATTCGAAAGCAATGACTTTTAGCAAATTATTAATCATCATATAAATAGAGAAGTTAATATGCTGGGGTAGAATTGAAAACAATAATTAGGTAAACAAATGTCAAGGGGGACATAATTAACGTGACTGCTTATTTTAAAAAGAAAAAAAAGAAAAGAAAAGAAAAATACCCAAAACACTCGAATATTTAGTCTAATTATCACTTTTTACCCCCCCCCCTTTTTTTATTATACAAATACTCAAAAACATCGTACGTATTTGTAAAATCAGTCATAAAATATTCATGAAACAATTAAAATTTTAAAATATCAAGATTACATTTTTCAATCTATTTATTTTAAATATGACTTGATTGAAAAAAATTAAAATGATCGAAACAATTATTTCAATCAAAATAACATTTCAATTATTTGAGAATTTTTATAATATTTAAAATTGATTTAACATAATTGGTGTTTGGTATGTTAGTTTGAGTTGAAATATTTTAGTTGTAATAGTAAATTTTTTTGAATTTTCAGAAAAGACAAAAAAAATTTTGGGAAAAAGACAAAAACTTTTTAAGAAAAAGACAAAAAAAAGTTTGAAATGAATTTGAGTTGGAATGTTTGCCAAACTCTTGCCAAAAAAAAGTATGTCTGACAAGGACTTCCATTCCAGAAGACTTTGAGAAGCTAACCAGTTTGACAAACTTGGTTTTGTTTTCCAACCAACTATCAGGCAGTAATCCATCTCAACTTTGGTCTTTTACCACTACTGTTTCTGAATCTTTCTTCCAATGACTTCACTGGAACAATCCCACGTGAATTTGAGAATGTTGCATATTCCAGCAGCATCTTGAACAATCCAAATCTCTGTGCAAGTAACAAATTACTAAAAAACGAAAGCTCTGCAGTCCCAAATCCCAAGTCTTGAAAAAACTTTCAACCCAACATTTTGCTTTGATCATATCAGCAAATGTCATAAATAGGTGGTGCATTTGGTTAGGTAAACGACTTTCTTTCATTCTTATCTTTTTCTATTAAAGGACATTTATATAACGTTTTTTTTTTTTTCTTTTTGCCCCTGAAATTTAAAACTCGCACTTTGCCCTTTGGATTTTGAATTAAACCCCCTTCTCTATTAGAATTTCAATTAAAAATAAACGTATTACGAGAGGATTAAACATAGTCATATGATTTTTATTCCGTTTGCTTTTAATAGTAATTATAACATAAGACATTTCATGAGATTAATTTCCTTTTTTTCGTATGTTTTTAACCAAAAATCTAATAAAAAAAAAAAGATTAAGTAAAATTGATTCAAAATTACCAGGTTAAAGCAGGAGTTTTTCAAATTAAGGGAGTCAAATGAAAGTGACTCTAAATTTCGAGGGGCGCATAGGAAAATAATCTTAAAATGATATAGTGGTCACACTACTGCCATTTTGCATTTTCTTCTTAAAAAACCAAAAAAGTACTTCATAACATGAAATTGCAGAGTACGCTCTATAACAAGAGTGAACGAGAAGATCGACGTCTATAGTTTTGGGGTCATCGTCTTAGAGTTGGTGTCCGGAAGAAAAGCGAACCACGGCGACGAGTACACTTTGCTTGCCGAGAGTGGCCGTGGCGTCAACTACAAGAAGGGAAGCCCCTAGTAGAAGCACTGGATGAGGAGATAAAGGAAGAGAGTAATGTGGAAGAAATGAGTAGCGTTTTCAAGCTGGGAATAATCTGTACAGGTCTTACAGTCTTTCTCCGTTGCAGCCGTATCCATTGACCGTAATATATTCAACACAATAATGCTTCTATTCTCTCCCCCCGACGAAATTTTAGTGTGGTATGGCAATTTGCAAACAATTTCTACACCTTTGTTTGGTACGAAATTGAAACCAAAATATGAAAATTAAATTATGTAATAATAAGTACTTCCTGATCATGGTTATTAGTTAGCAGGAATATTGGATGTTGTCAAAGAGGATTCTTTATTTTTGATGTGCTTTATGAAATTGGAAATAATAAATGTTAAGACTTGATACTTGTGAATTCTTCATTTTCAAGTCTTAACATTTATTATTAATAATCAATGCCCAATATTTATATGAAAATATCAATATAAAACTGACCGACATATGTCAAGTGCATACAAATAAAAAATCTCACATTGTCTAGACATGAAATTAGATAAAAGATTAAAAAAGTTTAGACTACTTCTTCTAATAGGTTAACCTTTTAAGTTGGAACCCCAACAACCTCAATAACATATTATCAAAGGAATCATTTGAGACTTTATGGGAGATCAAGGTTCAATTTGGCAGATTTAAAGGGGGAAAAAAAGGTTCAATTTGGTACAAATTCACCTTCATGGACCAAAATCTAAAGAGAGAAAGAAGTTGAAGGGCATCCATTGAATTTGCCTCTTTTCTTATTTGAGAAAACTGAGTTTGGCTCTTTTGGTTCATTGGTGTAAACTAAAATATTTTAACTCATTTTCGTCCTTTTTAAAAGGTGAATAAAAATTTAATTAGTTTTTGAAAAGTTAAACAACTACAATCCAAAAAACTCAACTCCAACTGATACACCAAATACAAGCCCACCCCCTATTTGGATGAGGGATCCAATTCGGAAATTGGAAAATTTTTGCAAAAAAGTTGTTTTTCCTAACCTTTTTCATTATTCTTTCATTTTAAAAAAGAAAAATCATCTTATTTTTAAACATATTTTACACAGCATTCTTTTGTAAAAAAAAATAACAAATCTTTTTAAAATCTTTTTACAACGTACAATTGTCAATATCTTTTTTTTTTAATTCTAAACAACATTTTGTTTTCGAGAAGAAAATTTTTTATATATCCAAATACCATTTTATGCTCAAAATAAAAATATTTTCTTATTCAAAACAAAAAAAATTTCTTTTAAAAATTAAACATGTAATTCAAACAGGTCTTTGAACTTTTCCAATTTAGAACAATGAAGACCAACCGTAACAATTTTTCGAAAATAGTAAGGATAATCATAATAAATGGAGACTGACACGTTTTTTCTGTTCCTTTTTTCTTTTCTTTTTTTTTTTTTTTTTGGGTGCTTAGAATGAAGACATACGTTTGTTTTCCAATTTTCCGTTATGTGTTAAAGATAACGGTTAAAATGACATGGTATTTTCTTATTGGCTGGACAGGAATTAGAAGAGCATTTTGTACAACACATTCAAGTCCCATGTGAACCTGTCAGGCTATCACCGTTGAAGTGGCATCGCTCTTTTTCACTTGCTTTAAATTCCACGTGTTTTACATAAACAATATCCACATGTAATATACTCTTCGCGGATTTCCAAAAACCTGAAACACATATATTCTTTTCTCTTTAAAAAAATAAAAATAAAATTAAAGTTGGGGGCGCCGGGGGGTTGAACAAATCTACAACAGCAAAGAAAAACAACAGTGCAAATGACGTTGCTCTCCATATACATGTACAAATACACGCATATATATATATATATATAGATATATAGACACAACTATACAAGCTCCGTGGAAAAAGTTCAAAAAAGCGTTCCCCCTTTTCCAATCCACAAATTTTCTTGTTTCGTTCCTCGGGAAATGCAAGACCAAACAATGAACGGCTCCGAAGCTCCGAAGTTCTCCGCCCTCAATTGTATCGATCTCTCCGATCCCGATATTCACCACTCCGTCTCTCTGCTCAAACAGGTTCCTTTTCTTTCATCGTTTTCTTCGACTAAAGTTTTTAATGATTGTTTTTTTTGTTTAATCTGAACTGATTAGCCTTTTTTTTTTTTTTTTCTCTGTGGTTAAAGGCGTGTTTGGATTGCGGGTTTTTCTATGTGGTTAATCATGGGATAAGCCAGGAATTCATGGAGGAGGTGTTTGCTGAGAGCAAACGGCTTTTCGATTTGCCGTTGAGCCAGAAAATGAAGCTCTTGAGGAACCACAAAAACAGGGGTTACACCCCTATTCTTGACGAGCATCTTGATAGTGAAAACCAAGTTCACGGTTCTTTTTTCTTTTTTTTTTTTTTTTTTTTTTTGTTTAATTCAGTGACACAATGAACAATTTTCCTTCAATTGAAACTTTAAGTTTTTTTTTTTTTTTTTTTAAATTTGTTATGAAATAGGAGATTACAAGGAGGGTTACTACATAGGTGTTGAGGTACCTGAGGATGACCCAGAAGCTGAAAAACCATTTTATGGTCCTAACATTTGGCCTACACAAGGTAACTAGAGCTGAAACAACTAGTAACTTTTTTTTATTTTTTATTTTTTTAGGCTTTTTTTTTTTAAATTATTGGTAGATGAGATCATGGTTAATCTGCTTTTTAGTGCATCCTTGTAGATAGTGTTTTTTCTGTTTGTTAGATTGGTCAAAATCGTTTCGGAATAAAAAGAAAGAAAAATGATGCAAAATTGACAGGACCTGAAAAAAATTTTACAGTTGAAACTATAGTCCTAGTGGTGGGGTCTATTTCTTTTGGCTGCGAGAGAAAGGGGGAAAAAATTATAAGTTACTGATTTTTTTACTTTTGGTATGTCCTTTCAAGATCAATTGGCCGGGTGGCGAGAGACCATGGAGAGATTTCATCAAGAGGCATTGTAAGTGTGAGATCTTTCCATGTGACATATATTTGATGTTTTTTGAAGCGAAAGAAAATTAGTGTTCCTTTTGTGCATTTCAGGGAGGTGTGTAGAACGGTTGCGAGGATCATTGCTCTTGCTCTTGGTCTGGACAAGAACTTCTTTGATAACCCAAAAATGCTTGGCAAGCCTATTGCAACTCTGCGGTTGCTGCATTATGGAGGTCAAATTACTGTCCGAAGTTTCGACTTTCGTTAATGAGATTATAGTTATGAAGTTTGGGTGTCAATTTGATTTCTTATACAGGTCAAATTTCTGATCCTTCAAAGGGAATATTTGGAGCTGGTGCTCATTCTGACTTCGGCTTGATAACCCTCTTGGCGACGGATCATGTCTTAGGTCTACAGGTAAGTAGGTACAACATTATCTAAACCATTTCCGTAGTTTGTTCGAATTCTTATATATTTGTTGCAGATATGCAAAGATAAGGATGCTAAACCTCAAGTATGGGAATATGTTGCACCATTAAAAGGGTTAGTAACAGAGTATAAGTAACACTAATCCTAACTCTGAGACATTCTATTTCTTTGGGTGGAATGAAAAAATGAAGAATGGTAACTTTTTGTTTATGGTGTTTACTTGTAACAGAGCGTTTATTGTGAACCTCGGTGATATGCTTGAGCGCTGGAGCAACTGCACATTCAAGTAATTGCAGTCCGACTTACAATCTTAATTTTCTGTAAATGTGAATTTTGGCTTTATATAAACTCATCATTGGCACCCCCTTTCTTTTTTCTCTCTATATTAGGTCTACATTGCACAGAGTCCTCGGAAATGGTCAAGACAGATATTCTGTAAGGCTTCTTTTCTTTTGCATCTCTTCGAGTGTGTATATTTGTTTGTTTACCCCAATTTCTTATTCACACTGTAATTTAGATCAACTTGACAAGATATTCATAAGTAGAATTGTAGTATAACGATCGAGGATTTTGTTTATTAACAACGATCGAGGATTTTGTTTATTAACTTGTCGTACCAAATAGATTGATTCCTGGACGGCTATCTGACAGTTATTATTTGCAATTACAGTCCCGATTTGTAGTGCCTTCCATGTACATTGCATGACATCCGTTAGTATTTCAAGTGAGCGCATATCTTGCTTCCTACTTTTGCAGATGGCATACTTCATCGAACCTAGTCATGATTGTCTTGTTGAGTGTTTGCCTACTTGCAAATCAGAAAAGAATCCTCCAAAGTAAGTCACGAAATGTTACTCATCTCGACTTGATTAAGTAGCTATTGTCTTGGCAATAGACTAGAAGCTATACAATTATAGATGAAACGGTTGATATCATGGCTTATGACAATTATCCAGGAGATTTTACATTAAAAATTTATAAACAAATGGGTGAAACAATTTAATAACTTTGCATTATGATATTCTTTCTCATAAAGTGAGTTACATGCGCGTTTTTAGTTACTGTTAGATGATTTAACTTCAAAATTCACAATCCATTTATGTCTTTAATTACGTTGGTCAGGTTTCCTCCAATCTTATGTGAGACTTACCTTTGCCAACGCTACAAGGATACACATGCTGATCTGAGCATATACAACGATCATCAAACACAACAATGAATGATCGAAGATGAATTCCCCAAGACGCAATTAACAATAAATGGTTCTAAGGAGTAAAACATTATCATGTGTAAACCGGCAGCGGGCCGCTATTAATAGAAGGTGGGCTCTCATGTCGTAGGATCCACCATCTATCAGCGGGTAGTGTTGAACGCCATCAATGCCTCTCATTTGCCTGGTAATGAAAATGTTTTGTTTCATCACTTCCCTTGAGAATGCAAGGACATAGACATGTAATAGGAACAAGTCTGAGCAATTTAGATAAATCTATTTATCTTGCTTTAAGCTCATTTTATTTGTCCTACATTTATCATTTTCCCATTTTATTCACTCTTATAATAATCTTCTCAAGCTTTTCGTTAAAATCAAGTTATTACAATTAAATTAGGTTAAAATTTATTGTTTTTAATATTAACAACATATTTTCCTAGTCTTGATTTCAATTTTGTTTTGACCTATTAGTGTTACTTCTAAAGTGTTGAGCCAAGTCAACAGGCGTCTAAGGAAAATGATATAATTTATTGTCACCAACTGTTTTCCACTTTGAACGATGTGGAATATACTCGTGAGGACCCATTTGATCCACAGCTTTTTCAAGAAAAGGATACACAATTGGATCGATTTTGTTAATTGAATAATCGATATCTTTAATCATTTCAACGACACAATCAAATTCCTTTTCTTTTTCTTTTTTTTTTTTTTCCCTCCACCCACCAACTGCGTGGAAAAACATTTTAACAAAAAAACAAAAACAAAGTAAGAAAAAGTTCACTTCCTCATCTCTAGCCCCCAAAAAAAAAAAAAAAAAAAATGGAAAAGCTCACTTTCCTCACTCCCATGTATCATGGAGAATGCTCATGATGACAAAAGACAATTGTCATGTTTGACCAATTAATATATTCACCTAGCTTAAAAAGAAAAATTATTATTTTGTATAAAATTATCTTTGTTAATTTTTTTTTGTTTACTTATATTTATTTTATTAAGATATTTAGAAGATAAATACCCATCCATTAAGAAGGGATTAAAGGGTCGTCACTTAACAGGTGAAAATTACTCTGGAAATAATAGACTGATCTTAGCTTTGATCAACTTACTGGTCATAATTGTAATTTACACTTATAAAAGAGTCTATTCAAAATTTTTTTTTATTAATGAGCTATTCTATTCGATGGATGTGGACGTTTTTATCATATCACACTAAACCTTTTTATTCCCTTCTTTTATATATATATATATATATATATATATATATTTTTCTTTCTTTAATGTTTTTTACTCGGACCCATTTCAGTGGGATGCACCTTTGTATTTCTAGCAAAGCGATGAAGCAAAAATGAGCTTAACTAAAAGTGTATTGTATAATTGTACCTCATTTGGTATCTTCTTCACACCCGTTTTCTATTTAACATTTGTGGCTTGATTTTACTTTAATGATTACGAGTCAAAAAAAAAAAAAAAAAAAGCAAATAGACTCGTAAATGAAATTGGGAAAGACAAAATTAACTTTGTGCCACTTTATTAATTAGAACAAGTAAACACCAAAAAACTTTACATGAATTCAAAAACCACACTTACTATGGGGCGAGACACACGTGAACATAACATGAGTCTGTAAAGACTCGTGTTATTTCCAGGTGTACTCTTATTTGAAGAGGCTAATAGAAATGACAACACACTTCCATTCCATGATGATGCATAGCAAGAAACTGGTTAACATGAAGACTGTTCTGTTCACCGGTAGTTTCGGTAATTCGGAGTGTACATGCAGCTCTCGGCATGCTTCACAAGGTTCTCAGGACGAGGGAGACGAGTAGCCAAACCTTTAAAAACAACAAAGAAAAGTGTAAGCTAAGATGGATAGCAAAATCTGATCTCGGCTTAAAAGCTGAAAAACTTTCCTACAGTTCATATCGTGTCTTTTTATCACATAACAGCTGAGATCAGACTGCATAGCCCGTCTCGATAAAAGTAGGATGTACCATAGCTTCTTAATGCGTAGAACAAAGGAGAGACATACCGAGTTCATAAGCCTTGGCAGCAACATTAGCAGCAATGTTGGCAGAGATTTGTCTGATGTTAGAAAATGGCGGGTACGTCAGTCCCTTTGCATAATTCTCCTCTGAGACCTGATTTGCCAAGGCTTCCGCTGTTCAAACAAGAAATCGAAAAAGGAGAAGAATAAAAAAGGTCAGTAATTTATTACTCTTTTTTTTGTCTGATACCATGAAGCTAAATTTAACATTTACACGGTTAAAATGGAGAAGCAACTTTCGGTTTTTCAGATTTACTCGGGGCTACTACATAGAAACTTCGATTTTTTCTTCTAATTGCATAAATCTTTTTTGAAGCTGTTTACTCACAGGCTGCTAGAAGCATGTCATCATGCACACGGATCGCTCCAGAGATGACTAACCCCAAACCAAATCCAGGGAAAATGTAAGCATTGTTGGCCTGAATTCGAAAGAAAAACGTAAAGCTTAGTCATTGATGTTGAAGCCTAATTGTGATAAAGGATTTGATACCAAGATTCATTTGGTCAACCTGTCCGGAATGGTAGACTTTTCCGTTGTACTCTACAGGATCAAACGGACTTCCACTTGCGAAAATCGCACGACCCTTGAAGCAAAAAAAGGAACAAAATAAACGTTAGCTGTACATCCTATCCACAGAACCTTATTTGGCTACTAAAATGCTTAACTAAATGATTATGAGAATCAGTAAATGTTAGATACCTCACTCCAAGTGTAAGCTTCTTCAGCTGTGCATTCTGATTGTGAAGTTGGGTTTGAAAGAGCCAAGATGAGAGGCTTCTGCACACCGTTCATATAAGAAAAATGTCAACTAAGTAAGGGTAAAATCCAGCCAAATGTGGGGTGAAAATCGGGGAGAGACGGAGGAGGAGGAGAAGGATAGACCTCATTGCAGGCGGTGACCGCTTCAATCACTTCCTTTGTAAAAGTTTTTCCGACCCCAGATGATCCAATGAGAACAGTTGGTTTAATTGCCTAAAGCAGTATGGAAACAATATAAGAGAACAAGAATCGTTTTAAGTTCTAGTGATTGGGATTCAACCAAAGAAACATAGGACGTCTACCTTAACAGCAGATAGGAGATCCTTAACAGGTTCGTGTTCATGAGCCCATGGCTTCTTAAAGTGTTGAAGTGATTCTTTGCGAGAGCTAACTATCAATCCCTGCAAAATCAGTAACATGAGTTGTCAAGGGGAAAAAAATATATATATATATTTAAATGAATCACAGACAGAAATTCTTTTTTGAGTACCTTTGAATCCACAAGCCAGATTTTCTTACGAGTCTCTTCCAAAGGAGCTTTTGTCTACAAATGTGAAACTAAATAATTAAATAATCATGACAAAAAACATGATAAACGACATCTTAAACACGAATTTGAGGTAGAGCGTACCTGTTTTGATATCTCAAGAGCTATTAGCTCTGCTATACCAGTCCCCGCCTACAATTACAAAGGCCCAAATAAAATGAGTTTTATCTCTCAAACAACTCAAAATAAAAACCATCGAAAAATACTCTCTTAGAATGCAACAGAAACTAAACGAGTTTCTTGTTTACAATAGCAACAAATTACACCTTTCTCTACAATATCGTTTCAAGAACAAGAATTTATGTGTAGCCAAGGAAACACTTATGCGAGCAAGAAAAAGGTAAGAAAGGAACTTACTTCACCGGCACCGAGGAACAAGAATCTGTGATCAGCCAAAGAACCGCCAATCAACTTCAATGCCGCAACAACTCCTGCAAGAACAACAGATGCTGTGCCCTGCACCAAAAAGAATTCTATAGTTTAGCTTTAAAACTTAAACAAAAGTCCTCAAAAGTACAAGAGTGACAAAAAAATCTATGTCATGCCTGAATATCATCGTTGAAGACCAGATGAGTGGTTCCATATTTTGCTAGCAGCTCGAAAGCATTGTGATTTGCAAAATCTTCGAACTAAACACATTGACATAACAGAAGCCGAAGAGCATGAGTAACCTAATAAATGATCGCATACTTCTGAAAACGTATGAACTAAGGATGTAATCTTATCATAAATCAAACCTGAACGAGAACTTTTTCCCCGTAGTTCTGCTTGACAGCAGTCATGAACTCATGCAAAAGATCCGCATATTCCTGCAGATAGTGAGAAATTTTATCGAGATTGATATAAACCACAATTTGTAAGTCAAGATGATACAACAGAAGTTATTATACCTGCCCAGTTGCTCTCCTCTGTCGAAGACCAATGTAGAAATCATCCTTCAACAACTTCTCGTTGTTGGTTCCCACATCGATTGTAATAGGTAAGCACTACAAAAGGAGGGTGATAAAGAGGGAAATTCTTAAGAAACTTGGAACATTGCATACATCAAAACTGTACTTTACGAATGAGATGTACTCAAATGAATATCTATAGAGGAAAATAATGAGCAACAATGGGACAACTTTATTCGAAAAATGCTTACAGATGAAGGACGAAGACCTCCAAGTGCAGTGTACAAGGCCAACTTCCCTACAGGAATGCCCATACCCTGCAACACATTATCGAAAATCATGATGAGAGGCCTAGTCCACTATGAGCAGAAGAATTTACAACATTATATACAAGAAAAGGATATATTATCGGCCCGAACAAATTACCTGACAACCAAGGTCCCCAAGTCCCAAAATACGCTCACCATCAGTCACGACAATAACTTGAATATTCCTTTCTGGCCAATTCTTCAACACCTCCAGAATTTTTCCCCTTCAGCGATTAAGACTTTCATTTTTAGGCCAAACTTATGTATTGATTATAAAAATCAAGCATAAAGCAAATTTACTTACTTCTCATTCAAACTGATGTAAAGACCCTGAGGACGCTTGAATATGCTGCCATATTTCTGGCAAGCCTCGCCAACAGTTGGAGTGTAAACAACTGGGAGCAACTCCTCGACATTGTCGATAAGAAGTTTGTAGAATAGCCTTTGATTTCTCTCCTGTAAAAAGTTTTAAACCATTAGATCATGACAAGAAGAAGTTTGCAAATACCACATGAGCGGTGTTACGTATCAATAATAATTCTGATACAAATTCACATGTCAACTCTGACACTCACTGACCATGACACGTGGCAATTTCTAACTGGTTAAAAATCTAATGGCGAGTGATTACCAAGCCTTTTTCATTCTAGATATCAAATCTGACAACTTCAAATAAATTGATGTGAACAGAATGATACCTGAAGCTCCATCATGGCAATGTATTTCTGGAGGGGTACTTCGTATTGTCGGATACTGTTCATCAACTTCTTCTCCTGGTGTTATTAAATTGGAACAAGAAGGGGAAAAAAATGATCAATTTGAGTAACATTTTTACTTGCGAAAAGTCAACTACCATGAAGAGGCACAAAATTTATGAGCTTGGTGTCCAAGACACAAACCTGAAGTTGCTGAGTCACAACAGCCGGAGGAAGTAGACCGCGCAAGTAATGCGAGTCTCTCTCCTGCTGAGTGAAGGCGAGTCCTTTGTTGTACTGAGGGTCTCTCAACAGAGAATAACCACTGCCCATAAATGCCAATTTATAAATATCCGTTAGAATCTCAAAATCCGCCCATATTATGTTCTTTTACCAATTCTCCGAAAAGCTTAATTTTGGGTTCTTGTACAATATTAGTTTGTCATTCTTCGAAAGCTTAAGTAATTAGGAGGTGGAATAACATTTTTTTTTTAATTTTGGCTTATTAAATTCGATTTTTTAGTTCATTTGGTGACTAGATTAGTGAGATCAAATTAAGTGGAACCCTAAGAATTTGAAGACTATCCAGATCAAAATGCATCATCTGAAGATCTCAACCAAAATTACACGCCCTTAAGTTAATAATAGCTGAAAATAAAGATCAGAGGAAAAAAGAAAAAAAACAAATAACAAAAAAGGCACTTTGAACGGATATACTTAAAAAGTCAACTGAGTGTAAAGAAGTATTTTCTGTAATTTTTCTTTTTTCTACGGAATAAGAACTAAAAACAGGGGAAAACCAAAAAAAAGAACAAGCAGATCCCAAAACCAGGAATCTAAAAAGTTAAAACAGCATAAATACACACACACACATACTTTTTTAGTAGCTAAAACAATAGAAAATTACAGATTTTTACGCTAACTTTCCAACCAAATCCACTGAAATCCAGAACTGAGCTAAGAAAACAGAACTCAAGAATTTGATCAGACACAAAATTTCAACTTGAAAAAAAAAAAAAAAAAAAAGACACTTGTTTCTAACTGTTGATTGATGGCTTACCTTGCAACAGAGAAGGTCCAAGGGGTGATGAGCAGGTCCTCGGTGGCGCGATCCTCGCCGTAGACGTCCTCAACGCCGCCACCAACGGTGGATTTCGGGTCCATGTCAAGGACCGAAGCTCCATCTCTGATGTCCTTCAAAGTGCTCTCCATGTTCTTCTCTCTCTCTCTCTCTCTCTCTCTATCTATCTATCTAGAAAAACAACAACAACCAAAAGTAGTAGTAGCGGAAATGCTATGGTAAGCTATGCTAAGGAGCAGAACATGCATGCCACAATATATGAGGGAGAGAGAGATCCAAAGACTTTAAAAACGCATGTCATTGGTCAAATGATTAAAAAATAGATTTAAAAAATTAACATTAAAAAAAAAAAAAACCAAAGCTGGGTGTTTGTCGTTTTCCAAGGGCAACCCATGAGTAACACGAGATAATTAGTAGAATAATATGATGACAATGGCAATATAATCCAGTTGGTCTTTGTTACATGATTTTAGTGCAATATAGTATAGGTGAAGCTCATTATTTGCTGGTTTGTTGTAATATTATATTTGAGATGTTACCTGTAATTTGTAAAAGTCATTAATTGCGGCAAATGTTTTGGATAATACAAAAATACAATAAGGATATTGTCTAGAGAGAGAGAGAGAGAGAGAGGGAGAGAAGTGGGTAGGAGGTGTCAGGTTCGTGGTGCCAATCAGTGTCTTGTTCTGGTTTACAGATGTCCCCTTTGCAAAGCGCTAATATCTGCCCGTCATTAGCTCTGACAAGTACTAGAATGCCCCTTTTTTTTTTTTACGAATTAGTTGGCAAGCAAAATGAACAAAGGAGAAAAAAAAAATTTTGCGACATTGTAATTTAAAATCCATCATTTTTTTTTATTTGACATTTAAATTTAATTTTAATTAAATTATATTTTTTTATATTAATTTTTATCTTTTTTTAAAAAATTAATAAAATTTATAATTAATTTTTAAAAAATCAATCAATTTCAATTTAAAAAATTTATCTTCAATCAATGAATCAAATAAAAACTTAATATTGATATAACTGTCACATAACGCTCAAAGATCGAATGATGAAATCAATTGTTCATCATTTTATATATAGCTTTGATGAGACAATGTTTGATGGTGATGTTATAGTGGTAAGAAGATGATTTATCAAGATTTTTCTTAGGTTATGTTCCATAGGAGGATGACGGGGAGAAAGAATAGAAAGAGTTAGAGGAACGGAGAATATAAAAAATAGAGACAATTGTGAAAATATCTCGTAGTGTTTGATAAGAGGGGATAAGAGCTAAAAAGATGAATAATAATTATCTATATAATTACTTTATTGTTCATTTTATAAAATATTTTTAAAAAATTTTTAATGGAAGAATACAAAAAATGGGTCTGGAGGGAGACAGAGGGCATCCCTTCATCTCTCCTCTCCATCTTCTCTTTCCTCTAATCAAATAAATGAACGAGCATGTCCTTTCACCTCTCTCACTCCATCTCCCCTTCCAATCCCCTTCCAATCGAACATATCATTACTTAACATTCAAGAATCAAATCTCATTATCCGTCGTGAGGAGGTTACAGATATTGGACTCCCAAGATTTTGGATTAGAAAGCTTGAATCGAAAACATGACAACACCACTAAACTCTTTTTATTCATCAAGAAAAAAATTAAAAGGAGCATATATTTAGCCGAATTAAAATGAATCTAGAGGTAAATTCATTTTTAAAAAAAGTGAGAGATTTTGTAGTACGGATTTATACTTGGGGTATTAAAATTAGTGTTAGCAGTTGGTTATGACCACTTTTTTCAAAGTTACAAGTCTTTATTATTAACATTATTATTGTTTTAGCAAAAAAAAAAAAAACCAAAACAAAAAAAAAAACATTATTATTGTTTTAGAAAAATTATTGTTTGCTATTGAAATGGTTCAAGTGGTGGCCTTCTTTCCCTCTCCTTCTCTACCTAGTGACAAAGTCATTATTATTATTATTATTTTTTAACCAAGAGGGTTAATAACTATAAATAGAAGAGGAAAAAAAAAAAAGAAAATTGAGGGTCCGGTTTTAATAATAGATCAGAGTTAACCTCTACAAGTTTTATTTAAAAATTATATTTGATTGAAGTATAAACAAAATTTAAATTGTGATTTTTGATATGGATACTGTTTTCTACTCTTAATCTTGTGAGTGTTTAGTAAAAAAAAAATCATATAAATAAGTTATAAACTTTTAAAGATTAAATTTCATGAAAATAGAAAAGAAAAAAAAAAAAGAGAAATGTGAATTTGTATTAAAATCAATTGGAGTAGAAACTTTCAATAACCAATATGAAAAAACAGAGGTTGAAAATGAAGGTCCAAACGACCTGAGTTGTTTGGTATGTCTTTATTTTGTATGTCTTTTTCTCAATTTTCTACCAATGTTTGTTGTACCCCTTTTGACGGGGAAAACAGGAGTACCCCTCCCCACCCCCCCGCCCCCAAATAGTACAATCCTCTCTCTCTCTCTATATATAGATATATATATATATATACACATATAAGTATATTTGGTAGAAGAAAAAATAACATGGGCCCTGTCCATTCGGCCCCACCAAATGGATAATGGGAGTCGGGTGAGAATATTTTGGTGCAAATTCAATTTCTGTCACTCACTAATCACACCAATAATGCAACGAAGATCAAAACAAGAGGGCACCTTTATCTATCTTATTTCCCTTTTTTCTCAGTCAGTCTTTCTTTGTTTTTACTTTTTCTTTATTGCTGATAAAACCAAGTGAGCTTTTTAATAAACAAAGGGAATGCACTAAAATTAATTTTTATAGGCCCTTGTAAGAAAAAGGAGAACTTTTGAAATGGTGTTAATTTGCTTGTTTTTTTATAGGCCCTTGTAAGAAAAAGGAGAAAACTTTTGAAATGGTGTTAATTTGCTTGTTTTTTTATAGGCCCTTGTAAGAAAAAGGAGAAAACTTTTGAAATGGTGTTAATTTGTTTGTTTTTCTTATTTTTCGCTTTCTGAGATGTTACGGGTATGTTTAGAATAGCAAATTATGCAAGTTTAACCTTACGATCAAATTTCATGTATAATTTTCTACTACACGTCATGTCACAATCATAATATAATACTTTAACAAAATATAAAAAAAAAATTTAAAAATATCATCACAAGTTTAACACAAATTTTAAATCATTAATAAATGTTTTATCTATAACATATTTTTCCTTGTCCTATGAAAAAATATTCGAGAATTCTCCCATACGACACCGTCGGATTGTCGAACAGGAGAGTTCTTCGTATCTCTTTCTAGCTTTATCTCTTTTTTTCCAATAGATTGTACTGCATTCTCTTTCGAACTGTATCAACCTCTTATTCAGATTATATACCGCAAGGCAAGACGATCATTCTATCATATTCTAAAAAATATTATCTGCAGTTATAAATTCAACGTTTTCAATCAAAAGGAAGTCATTTTCTATTTGGTGACAGGACAAAGTGGAAGCATCAAACAAACGGATCGAAAATGACAAGAGTCCTTGGCCCCTTTTGCCTACGCGGCCGACAGAAATAGCAGCCACTCAATATGCCTTCTGAACAGCGTTTTGAAGATATTTTTTGTGACAATTTTCCCAATCTCTCTGTTTGGAGAACCGATCCTTTATTTTATTTATTTATTTATTTATTTATTTATTTAAAAGAAGAAAGCACTATATTGTAGGGTCTGTTAAAGACCATTGATCACGATCGCAAAATCCAAATTGAATGATAAAGAACTTTTTAGATAGTACAGTCACTTGTATTTTTATTATTATCACCCCATTTCAATAGAAAACTATACTGATGATAGAACTATAAATATGAGTCAGATAAATATAGGCTTTGTTTGTCTTATGATTTCATTTCAACTTAAACTGTATTTTTTTTTTTGTCTTTTTTTCAAAAAAATTTTGCATTTT
>CM046383.1:5316508-5337508 GCA_025413485.1 Ficus microcarpa | reverse complement strand
AAAGCAAATTTGTCGAACGAACGTCATTTTCTGGTTAAGGTCCTTACTTACAGCTCTATGCCACAATTGTGGTCCTTTTTAAGACACGAGGAAAATGTTTTAACTTGAAAAATGGAACCCAAAAAAAAAAAAAGAAAAAAAGAAAGGGACATTGAAGCTAATTCATGATGGAAAATGAAGAGGCTTGTGCATTGATTATTTCGAAAGCGTCCAATTCAAGATTTTTAATAAGATTTGAAGATTTTAATCGTAGAATTAAATACTTTGCGAGGTTAAAAAACATATGTTTGTCTGACTTTTCTCTTTTCTTGTTTTGCTTAGCACTTTAATTATAAAGTAATATCTATGGAGAAATCTAAGTCCATGTATAACTAAACATCATAGTGCGTGTATATATATACGACCTGTCTATTGTGCTCGCTAGGAGAAGTGAGAAGTATAACATACTATTAATTTAGTACCTTCTTCGAATGTTGATTTTACGTTAAATAAATTACAAATTAAGCTCTTTATTTCAACATGTTACGTTAGGAAATGACGTGGCAAAAGTTTATATATTAAGGGATAAGAGAGATGTTAAATTAAATTTGAAAAAAAAAAAAAAAAGAAAAAAGAAAGAGAAAGGAACTGTAAAAACAGGAAAAAAAGAACTCATTGATGTAAAATAAAGATTTTGATTCCAAACTATTAAACTACCACCGTCCGCATCTCTATGGTCCAAGATGACATCCATCAATCAACTGCTCGACTGATCATGACTGTCCGTCCACTATTTCTCAAAACTTAAAATTAATTAATCTACTAAATTTAACAACTTCAATTCAACTAATTAAAAGAAAATTCATCAAATTAAAGACCCAAAAAAAAAAAAAAAAAACAAACAAACAAACAAAGAAACTTAAGGTAAAAGAAAAGAAAAAAGATTGAATTGAATAGAAAACAAATTTGGTAAGCTGAAACAGAAAAATCCGAAAGAAAAGAGAAGAAGTACGTTGAGAATGTTAAAACTTACAGGAATTTTCAGGATTCACTATTCCAAAATCTCGAAGGAAACCTGCAAACCAAACAAAAATTAAGAAAAGAAACAAGAATTCTCAGATAAAAATCGAATCTTGAAGGAGGAAAAACAGAGGCGTTATTGCTCGGAAATTGAGAATTGAGGGGCAAACAAAAACTCACAGCAATTCTAAACAACAATTCTGGTTTTTGCTAGCGAAAGAAGAAGAAGAAAGAGAAACGGAAATCGAAATGGAAATGGGAGTGAAAAAGATGACACCTTTGGAAAGAGTTCCTTCGGAGAGACTAAAAGCTTTCTCACATCTTGAAGCACAAAAAACCAGTAGAGAGAGAGACACACACAGAGAGAGGAGTTAGAGAGAGAGAGAGAGAGTTATATTGTTAGTGAGAGAAAATGAAAAGGGCAAATTGTGTGTAGTGGCAGCTGCAAATTGCTCTGCTTTCGACGTCGGAATACCACTCTCCTCTCCTCTCTCTCTCTGTCTTCTTTGCTTTTAATATTTATAGTATAACCAAATAATGAGATAAGAACACTTGTGTTTTGTAGGGATACGAGAATAAAAATATTTTTTGTATTAAATTCTTAATTTAATCAAAGTGTTAAACTTTTATTTATTTATTTTCCACGAATGTTGTTGGGCTTCCATTTTTATATTCCTCACTTGACGTAGCGTCAGCCGTCAAGCACCTCCTCTGTAGTTTCTACTCCACTTTTTTTTTTTTTTTTTTTCCCTTTATTATTATTATTATTATTATTATTATTATTATTATTATAATAGTTTTCTCATATTTTTTGTTTCACAAAAAAAAGAAAAACATCTGACCTCTTCTGAACTGTTTCTCTGTACAACGACAACAGTTATTCTTGCAGCTCCTGTGGCAGTCTCGGTGTAGTTGGCGCGTGTTACACGTTTCTTTTTTAGGAAAGAGAAAGTCAAATTTTCTTTTTGAGTTAGGATTTGAAATAAAATTTTAAGTTAAAATTAATTAATTTTTTAAAAATTAATTATAATTTTTATTAATTTAATAAAAAAATAAAAATAATATGAAAAATTTAGATTCCAATCTGTAATCCATATGTGTGCTTAACATTGGGTCTGTTTGGAAGATATTTGAAATGGAGTTTTGGAGATGTTTTATATTGAAAATGAGTTAATTTTGGAAATGTGTATTTTAATTAAAAAAAAAGTGAAAAAAGTATTAAATTATAAAATATGTTTGGAAAAAAAAAATCCATATAGATATTATTTTATTCCTTTCGAAATTTTATGTAATTTGTAAAAAATTTCATCTAATTTGAGCTTGAAATAACAAGGCTATAAATTAAAAAAATTTAGTTTACTTGTAGATATTTTTGAGATGTGAATGATGAAAAGTAATTTAAATTGAAGGAAAAAGACAATAAATATTGAAAATAAGGTTTGAAAACTCCCTAAACAACCTCTAAAGGTTTTATGGTCAAGTCTTATGCATCAATAAAGAGTGTATTATTTTAATCCAATGATGTGCAAACATAAAAGATTCATAGACTCGTGCTCCTAAACACTCGTTTTAGAGTTTCATCATGACACCAACAAATTTTCACAATTAAAACCCTCAAAGAGGTTTTATCTATACTTTGTACCTTTAATTGCATCTTTGATTGTAAATCTATTATAATAGTCTATTATTATTATGTCATCCCATTTGGTGGTACATGATTTTACTCTTGATTTGAACTTTTTTTTTTTAATCAACTTTTACATACATTTTTGGAAGAATAAAAAAAAATTGAAGAATTCAAGTCAAGATTTTTTTTAATTAGTACTTAAATTTACAAAGATTGATGAATTTAAAATTGTACATGATAATTCATTTCAATTTTCTCTATTTTTCTGAGTTTGTAAATTTTACATTTAATTAAAGATTGATGATTAAATGTCTTCTTCTTGTCTCTCCTCTCTCTCGGTGCTTGGTTAATGACCGTGTTTTTGAAACTGCAAATTACACAATTTTTGAATATGCTAATCATAACTTAAAGCTAGAAGAAGATATGATTTTAGTTGAAAGATACTCCACCATTAATCGTATCTGAAGTACTGAAAGATGCTTCTATTTAAATAGCAGATCGTTTCTTAAAAAAAAAAAAAAAAAGATAATAATAATACTATGTAGTAAATTATTTAAAAAAAAAAAAACTATATAGATTTCCCAATAAAAGAGAACTGTGATCACGTCTAGGTGGAGCGCGTGGTGTTGGTACTCTTTTTATTTTTATTTTTTTGGCATTTTTTGCGCTTGAAGTAACATTATAAGTATCAACCTAATAATTTATTTATCAAGTTTTAGATGAAATCTATTAATAATTAATTTAATTAAAAAATAATATTAATTAATAGATTCGGTTAAAAAAAAAAAAACTAAAGAAAATGATTGTTTTAACAATATTTTTAATAATTTAAGTTATTTCATTTATTAAAAAATAAAGATTAAAATTATATAAAATTAAAAATTTAAATATCAATCTAATAATTTGTCAAATATATAATATATATATATATAAACATATTTAGATTCCGTTTGGTTCATGAGTTTAGTTGGAAATTTTAAATTTTAATAATAATTTTTGTTGATTTTTTAGAAAAAATAAAAAAAAAATTTCAAAAAAGACAAAAATTTTTTAAAAAAAAAGACAAAAACTGAAATGAAAAGTTTGAGTTGAAATGGTGAACCAAACATCCTCTTAGACACACACCGGCAAAGTGCTGGTTGACGTTGTCGCATGTCATGGATCGACATGGTTGATGACAGAAGAAGCTGCCAAACAAGTGGAATGACAACAATACCCCTTTGGCAGGTTTTGGATAAGGCTGTGCAAATGTAGCCCTGATGAATGGCTCATATTTTCGCTCAATTTCACAGAGGAATATATAATGCATCTCAATGCCCTTTTGTAGAGAAGACAACGACTGGAGCCAATATAAAAATCATAATTTTTACTCATCATTCTTTTTCTACGGCCTAAAATCTTAAGAGATGTTTTGAATGAGTTTATTTTAAAATTTTTAGTTTCAATAGTATTTTTTAAAAAGATAAAAACTTTTTCAGAAAAGACAAAAACCTTTTTCAGAAAAAGATAAAAATAATAATGAAAAAAGTATAATTTAGTTTAAGATAAACCAAAACGAAACATGCCCTAAGCTCTTATCATTTAGTTTGATTATGTAACGTATAGAGTGATACATTGAACTTTAAGTACATTTTTCTAGGAACTAAAAAAAAAAAAAAAAAGAGTACATTTTTCAAGATCATGCTATTCTTTTTTGGAATTCCACAATGATGTAAACTATTTTACCCCATTAAAGGGGTAGAAAATTTTTACCCTTCCGATTTTAATCTGTAGGTTAAAAGTGCTGAAAGTCCACCAAAGTAAAATAAACCTGCTACACCTAAAACTTCCTCATTAGTATTATTAAAAAAAAAAAAAAAAGAAAAGAAATCCAGCGTCTGTGCTGGAAATCCGGCGAGAGAGAGAATCGGAAAAAACACCGGCGAGGCTCGCGTTACAAGGAGCTCTGACTGCCGACCAGCATCTCCAACCCGGTACCTCCCGGATCTGACCCAGCGATGCGAGTGTCACCAACACCCACGAAATCCACAACCGGAAGCTATATCTGACGAATCGGAGGGAAAGAGTTGCAACCCACGCGACGCTCGGAGGCCCTCCGCTGTGGGCCGCGACGGTGCGACAAAGTTGGTTTTTCTCCGGCAATCTGTTCTGGCTTCTCGCCGGGCCGGTGAACTGTAAGATTCCGGAACAAACAAAGGAAAAGTTTTTTTTTTTGTTTTTTTTTGTTTTAATCCTATGCCGCCGAATGTACAATAAAATTTGTGTGTACAAAGCATCTAAACCATAAATAAAATCTAGGAGTCAGAAAATTTTCCTCCATTGGTGGGGTAAAAAGTACGTTCGCCACCTTGGAATTGCCCTTAAAAAACTGTTCTTTCCGTTAAACAAGGGACCAAAAAGTTGGGAACTTTCATGATTAGAATTCTCTAGTACCGCACATACGTTTCTCATAAATAACGAATCATAACAAAGTTTTGCTTTGCCTCACGAAAAATTTAACCGTTCAAAACTGAATAATATTGCAATTCTCTGCAAAAAAAATTGATCAGACTATACAACTTGGAACATGATAGTTTTACTTACCTTTTCCAGCACAAAATAAGACTTCCAAAAATTGGGCAAAGTCTTGGTTAATTGTTAAAACAAAAAAATTATCTTTCATTCAAAAACTTACTGCCTTTTCCTTTTCAACAAAAAACAAAATAAAACAAAAAAACAAAACAAACAAATAAACTTATGCTTTTATCTCTACCAATGCGTTGCCGAGTGCAAATTTTTAAGATCTTAAAAAATAACTTTCCGAACAATCCACCGTCTTTAAATCATTCTCTTTCATGCATACATCCCTTCTTTTCTTTTCCCTCATACCAAACATAGAGCTTAGACAAAATGTGCATTCCTCAAGCTAAATATAGTGCTAGACAAGATGTTTGCGTGCATGGCCACCATCGATTTATTATCCATTAGCGCATCTAAATTTTCTTTTTTCTTGAAAAAGAGTACTCATCGTGAGCATATATATATATATGTGTGTGTACACATACATCTATATTTACATATTTATAAATATGTATGTATGTATATGTATATATATATATATATATTTGTACTTGTTTGAATTGGTATTGATGGCAAATATGCCTATCAAAGAAAGACCTTACAGACTCTTTGAAAGAAAAGCGAGTATAGCTAGGTGGCAATTTGCATTGTAGGAATAACATTTATCATAATAGGTATCGGGATTCCAAACTTGGATTATGGTTACCATAACAAATTAGAATATTGGGAGTGGAAGGTATACCCACAATATATAATACCATCTTGGATAAATATATATTTCCTTTTTCCGAGAAGTACTAGAAGATGACCATAAAAACACTCTTCCACGAAGTATTATTTTCAAATAAGAGTTCCTCATAATGTTTTTGATTGTCCGTTTAGAGGAAGATGAAGATTGTTCTTCTTTTGATAGGCGTTAAAAAAAAAAAAAAAAAAAAAAACCAAACAAACAAACAAGGGATAATAATAAATGAGAAGGAATGAAACGCCACTAGCTTGGTTTGTAGATCAAGGTCCCTATCATGCATTTCAATAAAATTAGCAGCATAATAATTGTTTTCAGATAAATTAGGTTAAATAGCAATTTTCAAACGGTTATTAAAAAAATGACCGATTTTTTTTTTTTTAAGAAATTGACACGTGGTCATTAAAATACTAATTAATCATAGTCATGAGATCCAGTCATTCAGTGATTAATTGATAAAAATACATAGATAATTGACTATCATTTTTCTAATTCAATAAAACTTGAGATATTTATTAAAAAAATACTTAAAAAAAGATATTTTATCCACAAACGCTTCGTTTTTAATTAAAACATGAAAAATCATACCACATAGCATATTCTTGATACCTATTTTAAATATATAGCATATTTTAGAATTCTTGTTAAATTATAGCATATTCACATTTTTAAAGATGTTAGATTTCCTTTTTACACCTAACGCTACTGATTTATTAGTACTATTTATATAATACATGAAAACAAATTTTAATTACTGTTTTTCACTTTGTAAATAGTAAATCTGTCTTTTCTATTCTCTACTATAGAAAGAACAAAAAGGAAAAAAATTAAATTTCGCTTGCTGAAATGCTACTGATACTTAATTTGGAAATAAATTGATTTACAATTTTTTTTCCTTTTTAAAGAATTATACATTTATTATTAACTAATGATAAGCCCATATTTTATTAAAATTTATAAATCCACCTAAAAAAATCATGACTAGTGGAGAAGACAAAGGATCTAGCGGCCGTCGAAGAAACCATTGCGAGGTGGCCGGAGATCCGGCGCCGACGAAAATGAGGATGGCTTACATGACTGAAGGTTGCAATTTCTGGTGATTTTCCTCATGATTGCGGTGAGGGCTCACGATTCCGGTGGTGACGAACAAACGGACACAATGGCGAGGACTTTGACATCAATGGCCTCGAGATCGCGATCTCCACGGTGAGATTCATTGTGATCTCCTCCCAATCGCGATCTCCACTGCGAGATCTGTCGAAAATGTTGATGTCGAAGATCATGTCGCCATCCTATTCCCGGCGTCATCACCATCGTTGTCGTGATTTCCGGCCAACGGGGAGAAAGACACAGACGCAGAGAAAGGAGATAGACACTCGGGGATATTTTAGAATTTTGCTATTACTATTTACCTTAATTATATTATTTAGTCATAATACTTTCGATTCTGTTATGATTTTAAAATCATACTCTATTATGCCATTTTGCATTTTCTCTCTAAAAACTTTGGAAGGTCTACACATATATGGATAACTCTAGAATCAATGGTTAATGGTTTAACTACATGTCTTAAAAATTTTTTTTTTTTTTTTGAGGTCACGTTTATTATCTATATATGTTGGTGAGACACAACGTGGCTACTAGCTACAGTGCTCTTTAGATTCGTCAAATCCGCACTTACCAATGTGCCAATTTTACTTCCCAATTTCATTCCTTTTTTTTTTTTCTTGTTTTTTTTTTTCCTTACCATTTTTGACGGTTGAAATTCAACCTCATATCCCTAGAAGTTCATAAGTAATAATTTAAGCCTTGCATGCGTTCAACAATCAACACCCCATTAGCAATTGGAATCCAGTTCCAATCTAGCTACAAATTTATGGAATCTATTTTTTTTCATGAAAAAAGAAAGCAAAATAAAAAATAAAAAAAAAACCAAAAAGCCTAGAAGATTTTTTGCTATCACCGCCTAAAATTCTTCAAGTTTTGCTTTTTAATTTGCCTTTGAAAAAGAATCGGGATCACATGCATGCTGGTTTATCCTTGGTATCTAATTCGCAATAATTTGCACACCTTATTCATAGTATGACTTAATTAACTAACTTATAAATTAGTCCCAATTAAATGAAGAAATTTCCATTTTTTATTTGGTTAATGCCCCGTTAATTTCATAAAGCACCCTTTTAATAACAAAATAAGCAATGAGAATATAATAAAGGGTAAAAATACCTAGTAGAATCAAGCATACACATTGTATATATGCAAAATACTATATGGTAAAGTGGCTAGCTTTTTAGTTGGAAATGGACGAAAACCAACTTCAAATTGTTAGGACCACCGTTAATTCAATGTTCATTTGTCTAGGGACCACAAATTTCATGGAACATTTCAAGAGCATTCTAGATAGAGTATCCTGATCATAATGATCATTTCTAAACAGACTTTCTGGTCAATATCAGCATTAAAACTAAAAAAAACAAAAAGAAAAAAATGCACATATTACATATTTAAAACTTGTGAGCACACAATAATATTAGTCCCTGTGAAAAAGCAAGAAAGACGAGATAATAAAAAAAAATACTTTAAAGAGACAATGGGGAGTTTGTGGGATGTGGAACAATAGAATGAAAGGGAAAGAAAACAAGAAATATTGAGAAAAAGGTTAAAAATTTGAAAAAAAAAAAAAAGTTTTTTGTGGACCAAGGAAACAAGTGGGAAGCTGTAGAAGATGCAAAAGGAGGGCATGGAGCAAGTTGGAGATATGTTTTGATTCGGAATCTTACCATGGTAGAGGAATCTCAACCATTCACCACACATTTTTGTTTTTGTTTTGTTTTTTTGTTAAAAAAAAAAAAATCCCCAAGCTCCCTAGCTTGAACTACTGGATGCGTCCACGTCAGCTTTCCACTCCATCTTGCTTGCTTTCCAAGACGAGCTCTGTCAACTTGTTAAAAAAAAAAAAAATTTAAGGACACTAGTGATATTCAACATCTAGTAATTAAAAAGCAAGTCTTGCTTATAGATCTTAATGTCATTGTTTATGAATCTTCCGTCACTTGCTAAAACATTTATATCGCGATTATATAATAAAAATTAAGTGAGTCTTCCTCATAGATCTTATATCCCTATTTATGAATCTTATATCGTGACTCATCATTTTTATTAGTGTATGATATTATATATTAATATACAGTGAATATATATAGGATTTGAGAATGGAAGATTCAAACTCTATGTATATTTTGTGATATAGTTAAACAGAATTATCATTAAATTATATATCTCTAATCACGTGTCCTATAACAATATGTAATAATGTTGTTTAATTATTATATGGGAAAATTATCCCTACTTTATTTCTAACATGTTAGAGATCGACAAACGTCTTTCAATTAATTTATGAGATACTTTGTGATTGGTTTAAAAAGTGTAGAATAATAGCTTGCAGTATTTATACGTAAACCTACTATTAGCTAGGGCTGAAAGATAAAAAAAGGAGAGAATAAAATGAAGAAGAGCTGACAAGATAACATTTCAATATTGAAAATCGATGTTAATTGATTATCATCTTACATCTAGATAATCAAACATAACATACAGTATTTCAGCTTATCACCAACTTCTTAATTTTAGATAACAATTTTCTCTTCTTGATCAATGAAAAGCTGATTTTCTAATTCAACCTACAAATTTATAGTACAATTTTTCCCCACCGTGTGCATTTGAATATTGGTTGCAAGCAACTCCTTTGAAGGAAATCCTTTATAAAGTGTGTGTTTTTTTTTTTTTTTTTGGGATAAAGAAACACCTTTTTGTAGTCTTAGGGTGCATAGTTAAGAATAGAATTTTTAGGTTAAATTGATTGACTTTTTAAAAATTAGATAAAAATTTTTATCTATTTTTCAGGGAAAAAAAAAAGAATGGAATTTTACGATCCAGAATGAAGAGCCAAACTTATACAAATAAGAGAGAGGACAGAAAAACAAAAGATGACAAATATTAAATGTCTGTTTGGTTTATATATTATTTGCTTTTGAAATAATTTTTTTTTTTGAGAAGTCACTTTTATATTATATATATATATATATTGTAAAATAGCATTGGATGTGCATTTTTTTTAAATAATTATGAAAAGGTAAAATATCTGAAATGGTGTTTGGATAGATATTAAAAAAAATGTAATTTGAAAATTGGTTTTTCAACAAATCTAATAAAATCTTATTATATTTTAATATGATATGAATATAGTTTTGTTCCTCTATTAGTTATGAATACATTGAGAAAGAATTGTTTTAATTAATTGGAGATGGAATGGAATGAAAAAGTTATGAAATTTTAAAACTTAAAGTATGGGAGTGAAATTTTTTAATCTGAAAATGCTACTATGCAAAATAGATTTAAAATGAAAATGAGTTAAAGGATTGACATTGAAAAAAGATTTTTTTTTAATCTTATTTTAAAAATAAGATGAGCTGTTAAGTCTGGTCAACACAAATTTTAAAATGAGATGGTTAGGCACTTGAAACAAACGGACCGTTAAAATTCAGGGAAAAATAAAAAGAGAGTAGGAAATAAAACAAGTAACAGAGAATTAGCTTAAAAAAGAAAAAAGTCAACCCTCTAGAGTTTATCCGATTAGACTGATTCCGCTCCAACAAGTGGAGAGACTTTTTTTAAGAAAGAGGGAAAAAAAAAAAAAAAAAAAGGCTCTTGATTTCAAGTAGCACTAACAATACTTCAGCAGAAAAAGAAACAAGCACTCGCAAGAATTAATCACTTTCAAAGGAGAAAAAAATAATTTGTCTGTCTATATTTCTATTATTAATTATTACTTAAATTCGTAGTGGGGAAAGTAATGGTATATTGGGGGGGCTACTTGTGCCCCCACGATGTTGTTAATGCTTCCCATTTTTGGGATGCTTTTTAGTCCACTTTCCTGCAAAGTTACTGTTATGCTTTTGCACTGTTACACAGAATAATTTGGCCATTGAAAAACCATATCTATAAATCCTTGATATTGTTTGAACACGTAAGGGTGAATGAGTTGACAAATGAGGCAACCTTAGGATTTCATCAATCAGAAGGTTAGAGATTCAAATCCCCATCTATGTGAATTTTAAAAATAGGAAATGACGGGACCACCACCAGATCCTTCTTTTAGCGCAAAAAAAAAAAAAAAAAAAGGCCTTGATATTGTTTCCTTTTGGAGAGAAATTATAGTATTAAAGTTTTTACAAGAAGACTTCTTATTTAGTAGTATTGAAAATAGCTAGAATTTTAATTCTTAGATTAATTTTTCAATGGTTATATATGATTGGAATAATAAGAAGAGGAATTATTATACTCACATATATAGCTCAAAAAATATTAAAAGCTAATATATATATATATATATATATATATATGTTTCCCCTGATACGTATTGAAACGTTTCAATGAACTCATTAGAGCAAATCAACTAATGATACACTTCAAATGAAATTCCACTATCGTACGTTTAAAGCCACACAAGTAATTTCCTCTTCTTCTTATTTATTTTTCTTTTTCTTTTTTAAATGCTTGGATTAATTTTGTTTCAGCTTATTATTCGATTGAGTTTTTCCTTGGTGAGTATGGTGCTGTTTCAGTCTCTTGAACAATAATTTTTGTCCCAAATACTTGGATTTAAGTCATTATCGAATTTTTTAAACCTAATAATGTACAATTTAAACACAACATTTTATAACAGAGTCAGATATAATATATTATGAACCCTAATGATTTCATGTGATGGTGGGCAGAACTGTTGTTTGGTCCAAGTTGGAGAGATCGAATTTTGACATTCGCATGATTTGGATGTGTCGATGTAGAGCTACTCGTAGTGACTTCAACACAAGCCTAATACAGTGTTTATGACCATATCCATTGAGCATATATTTTAATCAATCTTTTTTTTTTTTTTTCAATATTCAAAAAAAGAAAAAAAGGTAAATGCTGAGGAAGAGTTCTAATTTTGCTTTAACATAGTAGTGCTTTGAAGTTCAATCATAACATTTATTAGTTTGATCTCGTGTCACACACCTTCATCTATTTTATTGTTATTTTTTCAGTAAAAAAAGATAATATCAGAGAAATTTAGCACATCCTAATCCTAGTTATGATATGCACTAATAATTAAAGCTCTAAATCAACAATAAGTTTCCAGTCACTTTATTAAATAAAAACAATAATAAAATTATAAATAAGTGAACCCGAAAGAGGTCCAAAAGACTTACAAATTCAACAAATAATATAGAAAATTGTAAATATTAACACTGTTACGTACAGTTCCACTGTTGAATATGGATGATTTTGAAGAATGTTGTGTGTAATTATTATTTTTTGTAACAAAATATTGTACTTAATAATAAACTTACGACGTGCTAGATGAGCTTCACATAGATAAAGTGATATGAACAGTTTTCCTCTCAAGGTTTAAAGAAATTATTATCCATAATAATATGGTTTAACTTCTATATGCCAAATCCCATTATAGTCTAGTAAAAGAACCACGCAATATTAGTTTTAAATAACATTTTTTTTATATATTAAAAAATAAATTATTTTTAGATGTACATGTTAGGCATATGACAAACTCATAATTTGTCTACACCATATTGTTTGATATATACTTTATTCATATGACAAACTTATCACTACAATATCACCTTTGTCTAACAAGACTAATTAAGAACAAACGAATTAATGAACAAGTGGCCTCTAATTAAAAACTATAAATTACATGACTACTTGGCGAAGAGCATGAACATATTTAAAGATAAAAATAAATGCAAAACCACCCCTAAGATGAAGCAAATCACTCCTTAATTTCCTTTTGTCCTGTCGATTGTAAATTGCACTTTGCCCCCTTGAATTATGGCACCTTTGCCACGTTTTCCCCTCCAAAAAAGATTCAAGCACATTACTACCAATGCATTTTATTTTATTTTATTTTTTTTTGGCAATATCAACCAACTCATGATTTTCAATCTTAGATGACTCAATAAGAGATAGCCACAAGGTCAATTGAAAATGTCTTTTAGTCGTTGCGCATCACAATTCCGTCTTAAAAAAAAAAAAAATCCGATTTTGTAAACTTCCCTTTGGAAATCAAAGTTTAGAACACAATTAATTTGGCTTCATTGTTTTTTTTAATCCTTCTTTTTTAAGGAGGAGCCAAAAGTGCCATAATCTAAGGGGGGAATTTACTCTTTCGTATAATGAGGTAGGAATTGATCTCTAAAATGATGAAAATGACCTTTGTCCCCTTCAAGAAGACGCACAACCTGTGAATATTATTATAACCAATTAATTACAAGGTAAATATCCATACATCTGAATTTTAAATCCTCATCTTTAGGTTTTTTTTTTATTTTTTTATTTTTTTATTTTTTATTTTTATAAAATCCCATCGGGACTAATTCAGCATGTGGGAGGGCAGATTAAGGATCTTAACTCTTAAGTCCTGTTTCGAAACTTAAGAAGTTTTATTTCATAAACAATAAATTAGGTGCCCGCATACCACCAAAAAAAAAAAAAAAAAAAAAAAAAGCTTCTAGTTAGTGAGTATCTGCCCCTATCTAGTCATGTACATAATGTTCTAAAATTAGCTAAAAAGTAAAGCATTTGTATAGGTTTAGTCTAGCAAAAAATCTACACTTATCTTTATTATCGAGATTTATAATTCAAATTCCCCACCCCACTCTATAATAGTAATTATTTATTAAAATTAAAAAAAAAAAATGTAAGCATTGTAGTTTAATTACCTCGCCTATGGATGGACGCAATTCAGGGCTGCTTTGCACGCATGAGTATGCAGCTCTAGTCATTCGGTAGACCTCATCCAGGTCACACGAATCCACCATCCGAGGATCAATGAGTTCGTGCAATGCCAGCCTTTGGATCAATGGTTCCGCCTGCGGTTTTCACACGACACATGATGCTAGCTAGTCAATAGTGGAATAAGGTGCAATTACAAGCTTAGCATAGCGTTAATTTCATTGAAAAAAAAAAAAAAAGAAAAAAGAAAAAAGAAAAAAGTCGATAGCTAGTAAGAGCTTGGTTGCCGGGACAACGTTAGCGATGAATTCCATTGTGTGAGAACCAACATTTTACGTACCCACTGCCTTAGAGATAGCTGCTTCTCCTCTCCTTCTACGTCGACCACCACTTTGTGTCCAGAGATCAGTTGTAACAGAACAATGCCATATGCATACACATCTGTTCGCACAGAAACAATGCCATTTTCCGCGTACTCTGGAGCAAGGTATCTGCATTAGTCATACAAGGCTTCAGTACCAAATCAAGTTAAGATACACAATTAGGAATGTGAAAGTTGTGGGGATAGGCCGCTATTTCAAATCTCATCCCTGTCCCAACTCCGGTTTAAGGTGGGGCTCGAAAAACCGCCCCAGTCGACCATCCCTATTATGGATTAGTCCTCACCCTAATGTGCCAAGTATCCTCGTATGCAAAGTATCGTCGCTTGTCTTCCATCTCGCAAGCCAAAGTCTCCTAGCTGCAAGTAGTTCAGACGACATCATCCTGTTAGCTGCAATAATCTTGTCAAAAAATTAACCGAAAGGAAAATTAACAAGTTCACAACTAATATGTGCACTAATTTGATCTTAAATGCCTCAAATTTTTCAAAGTAACTCTATTTGTGTTTGTACCATTGGAACAAAGTCGTGTGTTAGCAGGACGTTGCTAGGTCGCATGTCACGATGAATTATAGGACCTCCACGGCATTCTTCGTGTAGGAAACGCAATCCTTTTGCAATCCCAATGGCAATAGCAAATCTTTGGTGCCATTCAAGAGGAGTTGCATCTTTCTCTATGGAAGTACAGCCAATAAAATTACTTGATGTACCGCAATAGTTCTTCTGTTTTCTAAAGATATCATCAAGGGCAAATTGAATATATATTGCTATATCTTACCAATGCATCATAAATTCACATGTCAATCTCGCACTGAATATGTCAAATTAGACATTTTATAACTCTGAGTCTCGCTCATTATAATATAACGTTACACATAATCTCACATGTCAATCTCTAACCGGTTAAAAATGAAAATTGATGATCAACACAGGCAATAACTAGTATATTTCTTTGTTTAACTCTGCATCCCTTTTTTTTTTTTTTTTTTTGGGAAAGAATTAGATTCAAAGTAGCGACTTACCAAATAAATGCCAATAGAGGGACTTGTTGCAAATATACTCATAAACCAAGATATTGACTTTCTCCTTGGAGCAATAGCCTAGCAACATCACTATGTTCTTGTGACGCGCGAAACTTAAGACGTAAACCTCCGCATGAAACTCGGTAAATCCCTGACTGCTTTCTTCTTTTCGCACCTTCGCCGCGATCTGCTGTCCGTTGTAGAGTCTACCCTTGTACACATGACCATATCCACCTTCTCCTAGTAAGTTTTCCTTGGCAAAATTATCTGTAGCATTTTGAATTTCACTGTACTTGAATATCATGGCATCCTTCATATAGAACGTTTCGGTTCTTGCCCCGCAGGTTGTGCATAGAATTGGAGCTTCTGAGAATGTCTTCTGGAACGAGTAATTATTCTCTACAACCGCATACAAAGCTGGATCAAACAACAAATGTAATCTTTACACAATTTCTCTTTTCACCCTTCAAGTTCGTAGTTAATCTTACCAATGCGAATTAAATATTTAATATGTTACTTTATGAATTCTGCGCTTAAGTTGTTAAGAAGTAGACCAAGATCAGTTTCAATTTATGATGTGTACACATTCATACCTGATTTTTCTTGCCTAAGCAAGTGTGATCTGTTTGAGTATGAAGACATAGAGCTATTCCTTGACGTATCGAAGCTATCCAGGGGACCGCTTATATTAGATACTGTGGTTGTATGGGAAATACGAGTACTAGTCGAACTCCGAGTACTACTCGAGTCTGCGAGAACAGCCTTGGATAAGGAGATGAAGTTCTTGAGTTCAGTAAGATCTAAATAGTCATCTGTAAATCAAACTTCTCTACTTTCAAAGATAAGTCATATTCAATGAACGCGACTTTGCTCGGTAACTGCTTAGTTTGAAACCTCATATCCTTTCTAAGGTACCTGCCGGTAATTTCCATTAGCGAACTTCGAATTAGCGGTATTTCAATGGATGTAAAAAAGTTAAATTAATTAACTCTAATTAGTAAATTAATTGTAACTTGTATATGAGAAATTGTACCTATCAAGTAGAATCCAAGATGCATCACGGTCAGTAAGTTCTTGCAAAATAACCTGCTTGATGGGAAACCCCGCAATAATTTTGACTTCAATTCTGATCTGAAAAATTAACAAGGAAATATTTGAAGTAAGAAAATTGAAGAACAGTAAAAAAAAAATATTAGGAATTTATCTAGTTGTGCATATGAACCAATAGTCACATAGTAAAAATTGCATATATAGTTTTTAAACACAAGATTTTGATTGGATTTTTCCAATCCACATAAGGGCAAAATTGGTTCGAGAAACAAAAGAAAGATGAATGATGATTAATCTTAAAGTTGATAATAACAGTCTTCCTTCTTCTTGTTCATTGTTGAGTAAATAAGGTTTGTTTACTTATTAAGAAATGTTAATTAAGTAGAATGAGAAGTTTTTAGTTACTTACTTTGGAATTTATGTGCTTACTACTTACTAGTTATAACAAAACAAAAATGAAAATTAAGTGGGGTCCACATAGGATAATGAAGGGAAATAGAATCCTAATTAGCTGCTCGTTGACTTTTTTTTTGGGGGGCTAAACAGCTGCTCCTTGACTTTGTTTTCTCCTAAATTAGAATATTCCACTAAATTACTTGGACATTTACTTACGTTTAACATAATTTCAACAGTACAAGGAACTCTTACAATAATTTAGTTAAGATGGTTTTTATTCATGAAGAAAGCAATGGAAAAGAAATTAGATTTATTTCCAGTTTCATTTGTCAATTAATTATAAGCAAGTAAACAATAGAAACTAAGGATATCGAACATTTCTTTTCTTTTATATATATATATATATATACATGTTTTTCAAAACCTTTCCTTTCTATTAATACATTAATTTATTTCAAAATTATTAATCATGCATTTTATTCTAGACACTAACCACAGCACTATATATGCACCTTTAGTTGTCTAAATCCAAAAAATAACAGGTATTTTTATTTTGGGGATTAAAACTAGTAAGAAAAACACATGAAATTAAGTTACCCCTTCATCGTCACAAATTTGAGCGCTTTGCTGGAGCATCTTCACATAGGCATCAAGTTTCTTCGAAACTTCATTCTCTGTCGCCCGGTCACTTGTCATAAAATTTTCCGGATATGCTTTTATGTGGTAACCCACTACACCAAGAAAAAATAAAAAATAAAAAACTATAATTCAGATGTTGATCTTAATTAGTGAATATTAATTGATTAATTAACAATTTTGTGAACAATTTATACTTACTAGGGTGGTGAAGAGTGTGCAGGATTCCAAGAACAAGAAGAGTATCTCCTGGACGGAGAATGTCGCCTCTCACTCGGACCCTATCAATAGTTGTCTTGAGCTCGCTGTCCGAGCGCTCCTTGGTCGCGTCGTAGACCATCAGAACGTGGAGCGATTGAGGGCTCGCCATGGTCTCCATTGTTGGCTCCAACGCCTAAATTTTTCTCAACTATAGTCTTAATTTAATTTCTCACGTATATATTTATATGGAACAACAAACGAGATTTTGATATAGAAATTAGTTTTTGATGGAACATGTCGGGAGAGATGTGGAAGACTCCGATTGGCGCCGTTCATTATTATTGTTATAAGAGTCCTGATCAAAACTTCTTCTTTCTCTTTGCAAGCCTTTCAATGTCTGCATTGTTTAATGGGAAGATATGCTAATGGATATTCCATGTCTTCCTATGTTAATGGAGGGACGGACCTACGTACAACGAGAACAACTATTGTGAAAATCAGAAAACATGGACTAACGCTTTTAGAGGTTATTCATTTGTCGTTCATACCTCAAACTCTCCGAACCCTCTTTATTATATTTTATTATGTGTTCTTTTGAATCCTAATTTCTGACTGGGCCCTTCTAACTTTCCAAGTCAAAAACCATCGTACCGTTCAAGGATTATCTTATCAATGAATTACATATAGAAGATAGGAATATTCTTGGGTAATGTATGAAAAAATAAATAAATCTTTACGTGTCAGACAACAGTTCTTTTAACGGTAAGGTTTTCATCATTTTCTGTCAAAATTACCATACTTTTGTTTATTTGATATCTAACTTGATCTTACCGCTAAATAAAACCCAATAAAAAAAAATCTCTTAATAAAAAATGAGAATTTTGCTGACGGGTTTTTGTTTAAATATGTTAGATATTTCTTAGATTACGTGAAATTTACTTACTTTTTAATTTTGATGTGATTTATTAATAAGGAAATACCCTATAAGAAGAATTTAAAAAAGAAAAAAAGAAAAAAAGAAAAAAGAAAAAAGAAAGAAGTAACTAGTTGTGCTCTTAGTGCTATTATGTATATAAATATATATATAGTTATCTACAATAGGACGTACCGTTGTTTTTCTTTTCTTTTTTCTTTTTAATTTAAAGTGAAGGACTGGAAGATCTACAATAAAATTGGGATGAAATTAATTACTATTAGCTATCTAGTATGGTTAAAAATAAAACTTTTCTTATAATAAACTTATATGTATGCGTAGTAATACTTAAATACGAGAATGAGGTAAGGTGACAAAGACTTACATTTATTATTTCACAAAGACAAATGTTGTGATAATATAATTATCTAAATTTGTTTTTCCTTATAAAATAAGTGAGAATATATGGTAGAGCTATTTTTATATACTTTATCAATATAGCTCATTTCAAACTGTTCAGATGTAATCAAATGGTTGAGATGTTGTTTGTGTACGATAATATTATAAACTTTATCTTACAGTAGTATTTGACTAACAAAGTAAATAATAATAATAATAATAATAATAATAAAAGAAATTTAAAAAATCCACCTTCACTAGTGGAAGGTTGGGGGGATGGGAGGTTTTTGTTGCCGGGGTCGAGAAGGAGTGAGGGGGCGGGCTCGTCATCCTGGAGAGGGGGAGGGAAGGGCTTGTCATCAGGGGAAAGGGGGGGTCGTGGCCTTGGGATGAGGGGCTCATCATCGAGTGGTGGGGGGGGGGCACGAAGGTCGCTGGTCGGGGGTCTGAGGTGTAGAGGGACCGAAGAAGGCCATTGGGAGGGGGAGAGTAATAGAGGGACTGGATCTTAGGGGCGGCTTGCCAGGGGAAGGTCGACACCAGGGGTTGGTCGGGGGGGGGGGGGGGTGGGGGGTGCGAATTGTAGAGGGACCTGATCTGGGGGGCAACTTGCCAGGGGAAGCTCAACGCTAGGCAGAGGGAGGGGGCTAGGGCTTCATCAACGTCTGATGCAGGGGGGCTAGGTCGTTAGAGTCAGGTGACTAGGTTGCCGATGTCATGGGAGTAGATCTGGTGTGGGGGTGGCGGGGCTTTGTCGTTGTCAGGGGGGGCGGTCACTAGCGTCAGGGGGGACTAGGTCGCCATCAGATGGTGTTTTAGTTTTTTTTTTTAATTATTTTTTATTTTTTTAGTCTATACTAGTATAAGATAAGATGCATTATAACCTTCATGCATATATAAGCAACATCTCAACCATTTGATTACATCTTAACGATTTAAAAATGAGCTCTACCAATAAGGTATATAAAAAGAGATTTACCATAGTTTTACCCATAAAATAATAGTATTTATAGCATAATATAATTGGAGTTCAAATCTAGCCTATTTAGTCTGTCGGACTAGTTGTCAAAGTGTAAAAATGGACTACTTTCGTGCTGCGTATATACGAGAAAGATTCTTTATTAATATTGATCTATATTCTGTTGTAAGCGGATATCTCAACTTTGCTTTGGAAACATTTGAAGAATTTCAACCTGGAAAATTTTCTGAGAGAGGAAATTAAATTTTAAAGTGGTTACCAATCGGTCTCACACTACCTTGAGTAGTAATATTCATTGCGGAAACAACTTCAAAAAAAAAATATATATATATATATATATATATTCATTGTGGAAACAGTGTTCAACATGGAAAGAAACCGTAGTAAATAGCTTTTTACGACAATAATTAAGATAAATAATAAGGTTTTAAAATATTTAAAATAAATAACAAATTTATTAGGTAAATAGGAAATTTACCAGATTAACAGTAAATTTATTAGGTAAATAATAATTTACAAGAAGTAAATAAATTATTTAATTACTTCATAAATTCATTGTTTAATTAATGTCATTTACTCCAACTAGTTTTAAAACGTGCACTTTGCTTAAATTTATTTATATAGAAAATGATATTTGCTTCTTTCTATCCGACTTGTTTTGTGTGACGAGCCCAGCGAAAAAAAAAAAAAAAAAAAAAAAAAAGCCCATGTCATTCATGACAACCGTTGAAAAAATGAGATCAAAATGGAAGCAAGATGAATGGTAAATGGGTCTTCACCCGTGGTTTAGGCATAATTTAGCGCCTCACACCCGGTTTTTATTTATTTATTTATTTATTTATTTATTTTTTTTTTGAAAGTTCTCACGCCCGACTCTATTTGTAGTATAGTGTTTAAATTCCCCATCCCAAGTTCTAAAAAAAAAGGGCATTCACTAAAAACGACATAAACTAGGGAAAAAAATTAGACAACAGCATGAACCATAACAAACGACATCAAATATTAGACAACATCAACGAAAAACGACAACTACTTGACAACGCATGAACAGAAAAACAACAACATTTGAAAGCCGCATTACTCTGAAAAATACATTTCACTGAAAACGATAACAATCTAAAAAGGACACAAGCCTCGAACAATACTAACTAGAAAGCATATCATGTATAAAAACGGCGAGTATTAAAAAGACAATAAATTTAAAACGCCATGGCTGGAAAACGACAACTCTATCACAACTCACAAAGCGTTCTAAGCAAGTAAAAATAAAAAATCCACACGAGCTGAAACTGTCACTGAT